>JAVTVY010020036.1:0-80136 GCA_036873755.1 Hanleya hanleyi | reverse complement strand
GGTGTACATTCCGATTTGAGGATGTTCGCGTCATCTGTGACGTCATCGGTGACGTCATCGGTACGAGTAGTAGCGAAAGTGGCCATTTTCGGGCAGTACATGAAGGTATTTGGGGTCGAGATGGTGCGGTAGGAATATCATTCTGCGCATGCGCAGGCGCAATGCGGAGCTCTCGTCCAATCAGAAGCGAGTATTTCAAATCCGTCACAGAGCTCTCAGCCAATCAGAAGCAAGTATTTTGACCCGGTGCATTATGGGCCATATCCAAGATGGCGGCACGTATGTTCAAGATGGTGGCACATCCGGTGTCGAAAACTGGCCATTTCGTCGGGATGTGGTCACCTAGTGTCGAAAACTGGTCCTTGTATGGGTCCTGCTAGACGTTTTGACGCCATGATATAGACCGGAGAGAGACAGAGAAAACAACAACAACAAGGATGACACATGAGAGAACAACAACAACAAGAAGTTTTTTCATATAGTTTATTCTCCCCAATGTTACATCATCCCCACGCTGGGGGAGTCGCGTTGGGTATATTTACAATTCAAGAAGATTCTTGTCCAATCAGAGGCCACCATTTGCATGTTTCATATTCGTTCCTGTATTCTTGTCCAATCAGAAGTCGCCATTTCAGAAAGTTCCATCTTCGGCCATGTTCGCTCTGAACCGTTTGTTCTAATCGTCATCGGGCAGGCCAGGATACCGTTGAGGCCACATATCCTCACATAGTTGTTTGTGCATTCTGAGTATCTATCAGTGCATGGGTGAATACTTTCATCCGATGGGGATGGTGGTCAGTTTAACCACGAAGAACGTAACATTGGTCACCCTCTCCACTTGCCATTTTGTGTTGGGGCGTTGTTGTTGGGCCCATTCCAAACTATCCACGCTGTCCAGTTCCTTCAGCATCGTCTCCAGTGACGCACGATGGATAATGGTGAAAGGCTGGTCAAACACCCGGGTATTATTGCTGGGATAAAAGTAACGGAGCTGGTCTGTCTCTTTATGGCGAAGAATGTATCCAAAAGTGAGATTTAACTTGAAGGCTGTATCTTGGTCGTTGAAGATGGCTTCCACGTAGCTACGTAGACGGATGTTTTCTTCCAACCGGAAATTATATAAGTCCAATATCGGGCGATGCCGATGAAAACAGTGTCGGATCATGTACCAATGGCGTCGATACATCTCACGCACTGGATGATCTTCGGGTAAGAGATCGCTGGGAACATCCACCGCATCTTCCAGAAAAGGTTCGATGTTGTCAGGCGTATGACGCGAAACCGTAACGGTGGAGTCCGGTTGGATATCCAGGCTCTTCTGAACTGTGGGTACAGGCGGGCTCTCCGTCATCGCATCACCCGTGGCGTTCGTCTCCCCGGGCTTATCTTCACCGGGCCTGACCTTTTGCGGCTCCTCTTCAGTAGGAAGTTGTCGCCCAAATCGTAGAGACGGCACATGAATCAAACGTTGGTGCCGTCTTAACTGACTGGGTCGTTTGAAGAGTTGACCACATTCATTACATTGTTCCGTCGCACCCTCGTGGAGTGAGCGTTCGTGGCGCAGTAAAGCATCTTCCCGATTAAATGACCGTGAGCAGGTTATACAAGTATACCGTGCACCGTTGTGGATGGAGGCCTCGTGGCGTCGTAATTTTTCTGGGCGAGTAAATGACTTCTGGCAAGTTGCGCAAGTGAACATCTTGGTGGTGGACAGAGTGTCTGATGAAACGGCAAGGCCGCTTCCCTTTTATAGCACGCTAGCTGTTGGTCTATTTTTAGCACACTCAGTTCAACTACCTACCGGATGTAGGCTGTTTCTAATCGTCATCGGGCAGGCCAGGATACCGTTGAGGAAACATATCCTCAGATAGTTGTTTGCGCATTCTGAGTATCTTTCAGTGCATGGGTGAATACTTTCAGCCGATGGGGGTGGTGGGTCAGTTTAACCACGAAGAACGTAACATTGGTGACCCTCTCCACTATCCATTTGGTGTTGGGACGCTGTTCATAGGCCCATTCCAAGGGATCCACAGTGTCCAGTTGGGCCAGCATCGTCTCTAGCGACGCCCGATTGGTGATTGTGAAAGGATGGTCGTACACTGGGTTGATGGCACTGGAATAGAAATAGCACAATTCACGCGTCATCTTATGGCATAAGATGTACCCAAATGCTACATTTAATGTGAAGGACGTAGGTTGGTCATTGAAGATGGCTTCCACGTAGCTGCGTAGACGGGCGAGATCGGTCAGTCGGAAATTGTACAAGTCCAATATAGGGCGATGACGGTGGAAGCAGTGTCGGATCATGGACCAATGGCGTCGATATATCTCACTCACTGGATGATCTTCGGGTAAGAGATCGCTGGGAACATCCACCGCATCTTCCAGAAAATGTTCGTTGTTGTCAGGCGTATGACTGAAAACAGTAATGCTAGGAAGCGGCTGGATATCTAGGCTCTTCTGAGCTGTGGGTATAGGCGGGCTCTCCGTGATCGCATCACCAGTGGCATTCTTCTCCCCGGGTTCATCTTCAGTGGATCTGTCCCTCCTGGGTGCCTCTTTGGTGGAAAGTTGGCCCTCATGCCATGGTGACGGACCATGAATCAAACGCTCATGCCGTTTTAACTGACTGGGTCGTCTGAAGAGTTGACCACATTCTTCGCATGGACGCTTAGGTGGCCCATGAATTGAACGTTCATGGCGCTGTAAATGATCTGGGCGCTGAAACGACAGTGTAGGCCTACATATCGTACAGCTATACCGGGCGGTTCCATCGTGCTTGGTAGCCTCATGGCGGCGCAAGTCGTGCCGACGAGTGAACGATTTCGAGCACGTAGTACAAGTGAACATCTTGGTGGTTGACAGAGTGTCTGATGAAACGGTCAGGCCGTTTCCTTTTTATAGCAAGTTAGCTGTTGATCTATTTTTAGCACCATCAGTTCAACTTGGACGTCAGCGACAAGAACCCGGATGTAAGCGCGGACGTCATTGACAAGAGCTCGGATGTACAAGAACCCGGATGTACCCGGATGTGACTGTGTTTGTGTGTGTGTGCGTGCATGTGTGTGTGTACGTGTATGTGTGTGTATGTTCGTGTGTGTCTGTGTGCATGCGTGTGTACGTGTGTGTGTGTGTGTGTGTGTGTGTGTGTGTGTGTGTGTGTGTACGCGGGTGTGCGTGTATACGTCTATGCGTGTGTTTATGCGTGTGTGTGTGTGTGTGTGTGTTTGTGAAAGGTGTCAAATGGGGACATTGACATGAATACACACCTTTCAAATGGGGACCCCCTCCAAACGGGGACGTCCCCGTTTGACTTAAGGCTTGAAACGTGCAGCCAAGCCTGTTTTTGGAACTCTCTAGTGAAATGAGGTAAATACGGTATACGTCCACATTTAGGCAGCAAAATTCAAGCGCGAGGTGTATGCGTGTGTTTCCCGCTCCGTGGAGAAAAAATCTGCTCAATACACACAGGTCCCCGTTTGCGCATGAATTAGTTAGTCACGTGACAACGAACAAAGAGAGATAAAACGAGACTGAAGAAAGAACAATACACGATTCGACTGCGGGCAATATTGTACGGAACGTGAGTTGAATTTTCTGATTTACTTTGAAACACTTGTTTGACGGACATAAACCGAAAACGAAACAATAGGCGTACCGTACCTAGTCAGATATTTTGTTTGTCCCCATGTTCCTGCAAATCAGAAGAAAATGCCAGAAGACAACAACAACAACAACAATCTTCCTTGAGGAATAGTTTATTACTCAGTTGTTGATACTTCAACGTTGTCATTCGATAAAGTGGTAGACGGAAAACAACAACGACAACTAGACATTGTGGGTACAATGTCACGGTCTTTCCATGACGTCCCCCAAAAGTATTATTTCGCTGTATCGTGATGTGGCATATACTACACATTTTCTGGAAAGTTTAATTTGTCAAGATTGCGAGAGCCTTAGATCGAGTGTGAACTTTCATCGTTATGCGCCGTTATCCAAACAATTGCTAAAAGATAAACTATTGAAAGTCTATGGTTTTCTGTATGAGTCCGCTCTATCTGGGCACTGAATACATGTCGCTCAATACTTATTTCTTCGTGTACATCAACATACTTCAAACAACATGCTAATTGGGGCGGAAATTGTATCCTGCCTGCAACAATGCGAATGCATTCTTACTGTCAATTCCAAACACATATATATATTTCCTCAATCAAAATTGATGACCTGTACCAGAAACTTCAGCCTAGTATCCACAAATCGCCTGAAACAACAACGAGATGCAGTTGCAGAGATGCCCGTTCAATTACGTATTGTGGCGCGCGATTTTAGTCGACTGGGTATTGTTCGTAAATTAGTAAAGAAATCACTACCTTCTTTTGACAGTCCATTCGTACTTCATCTGGGAACATTCCACGTAAACGGCGGCATGGAATATTCCCTCGTTTTAGGGTCTTTAATCCTAGACACCTAAATGCCATCCCTGCCGAGCTTGCTTAGAAAACAGCTAAGTTCCTACGCTCGCCGTGAAAGGAACACTCGCGCGTATTTGAAGACAGACGCGCGCACTTCCGGTGAAGCAAATTATTCACCATGTTTGTTTCCGAATACCAGTATCGATGCATAATTTTCGCAAAATTTGAATAAATCGAAAATTTCAGAAATGGCTAATTATCTCTCAATCTTTCTGGTATCTTTTTATGGGTTCTACTGATGACCTGCTACCTCATGTAATGACCTTATTTTATGATATACCTATAATTTGACAAAGATGTATATAGATTGTGGCGAATTGGACATCCGATTTTATTTACTTTTTTGCAATAACATCGACAAATGTTTTGTTTATTATGATCTGGGTCACCACAGTTCGAAACTGGCTGCGTCCAGCGACGTCCATGAAACGTGTTCAACGTTACATGTAGTAATAAAACAGCAAAGTGTGATAGAATTGGTTATATGTTCACTTGACATGTCCCTATTTAGCCTACATATCATTTTCAATAATAAATTTATTGATGATGTCCCCATTTGGTTGGTTTTAAACATTTGTCCCCACTTGGATAGTCTACACTTGACGGAAGTGCGTCCCCATTTTAGCAGCATCTTTCACGGCAAGTGTGAAATGTGTGCGTCCTCACTTTGACTAGCTTGAACACTTTTGCCAAATTTCAGAATTTGATGGATCCAAAGGTCCAGTGGGCGTCTCTATGATTGCCTTTATTGGAATCTGAGGTTCATTTCTCTCTTGGTACCTTATTAACAAAGTCCCCATTTAGAGGGGTTGTGGCAGACGTCCCCGGTTGACACCTTTCACATGTATGTGTGTGTGTGTGTGTATGCGTCTGATGCGTGTGTGTGTGTGTGTGTATGCGTCTGTGTGTCTGTGTGCGTGTGTGCATGAGGCGAGTTCTAAGGGCCCCGGAGAGAGAACAACAACAACAACAAGGATGACACATGAGAGAGGACCAATACATATGGACACATGTTCATTCCTATATTTAAAGACTCTACCACCACCACCACCAACTCCACCAACACCACCACCGCACACCACCAACACCACCACCAACGCCACCAACGCCACCACCAACGCCACCACCCACGCCACCAACGCCACCACCAGCACCACCAACGCCACCACCGGGCGTTGACGGGCGTCAACGCCCGGCGGTGGTGGTGGTGGTGGTGGTAGCCCCCGTGTGATAGAGCTCCGAGAGCTCCACGCCCGGTGGTGGTGGTGGGAACTCTCGTGTGGCAGAGCTCTTGGATCGGAGCTCTTGGAGCTCAAAGCCTGTGGAGCTCAGATCTCGTAAGTGACATTTGCATACGACCTCTGTGAGGTCACTTCCGCTCCCGTTCACGTGACCGGAACTGACCTTTGACCCCGGCGCGCGCGGTGTAAAGGTTTCCACCGCGGTGGAAACCTTTGCGCGCCGGGGTCAAAGGTCAGTTCTGGTCACGTGAACGGAAGCGGAAGTGACCTCCGGAGCTCCGAGTTCTCTTGTAGCAACGCCCGTCAACGCCCGGTGGTGGCGTCGGAGCTCCGGAGCTCCGAGTTCCATGAGCTCCGGAGCTCCAAGAGCTCCGCGAGCTCGGAGGTCTTGCATCGCGCCGGGTCAAAGGTCAGTTCCGGTCACGTGAACGGAAGCGGAAGTGACCTCACAGAGGTCGTATGCAAATGTCACTTACGAGATCTGAGCTCCACAGGCTTTGAGCTCCAAGAGCTCCGATCCAAGAGCTCTGCCACACGGAAGTTCCCACCACCACCACCACCACCGGGCGTTGAGGTCATGTGTGGTGGTGGGTGGTGGGTTTAAGATGGCGGTTTGTGGTGGTGGGTGGTGGGTTTAAGATGGCGGCTTGTGGTGGTGGGTGGTGGGTTTAAGATGGCGGATTGTGGTTGGTGGTGGTGGTGGGTTTAAGATGGCGGCTTGTGGTTGGTGGTGGTGGTGGTGGGTTTAAGATGGCGGCTTGTGGTGGTGGGTGGTGGGTTTAAGATGGCGGCTTGTGGTTGGTGGTGGTGGTGGGTTTAAGATGGCGGCTTGTGGTTGGTGGTGGTGGTGGGTTTAAGATGGCGGCTTGTGGTGGTGGGTGGTGGGTTTAAGATGGCGGCTTGTGGTGGTGGGTGGTGGGTTTAAGATGGCGGCTGGTGGTGGTGTTGGTGGTGTGCGGTGGTGGTGTTGGTGGCGTTAGTGGTGGTGGTGGTAGAGTCTTTAAATATAGGAATGAACATGTGTCCATATGTATTGGTCCTCTCTCATGTGTCATCCTTGTTGTTGTTGTTGTTCTCTCTCCGGGGCCCTTAGAACTCGGCTCATGCACACACGCACACAGACACACAGACGCATACACACACACACACACACACACACGCATCAGACCCATACACACACACACACACACACACGCATAAACACACGCATAGACGTATACACACACACACGCGTACACACACACACACACACACACACACACACACACACACACACATGTACGCACACATGCACACAGACACAGACACAGACACTGTGTGCGGATGGTGGGTGCTGGGTTCAAAATGGCGGCCTGTGTGGATGGTGGGTGCTGGGTACAAGATGGCGGCCTAATGTGTGGGTGGTGGGTGCTGGGTACAAGATGGCGGCCTAATGTGTGGGTGGTGGGTGCTGGGTACAAGATGGCGGCCTAATGTGTGGGTGGTGGGTGCTGGGTACAAGATGGCGGCCTAATGTGTGGGTGGTGGGTGCTGGGTACAAGATGGCGGCCTAATGTTGAGTGAGTGCAAGAATGTATTCATCCGCGGTGATGCAGTCATGTCTGGCGGTGATTCGGTCTCGGGAAAAAGCTTCCTTGCCCAATGCCTACGGACTTTACCGAAGATACACGGACTTTAACGAAAAGACACGGACGTACACGAAAAGACGCGAAGGTGAACGCCATTGTGGGAAACCTCCCACAGACAGGTCAGTACATGCATTTCTATGTTGTTCACGCATAATAAAAGGATTGATCTGTAATCTGTGTTGTTGTTGTTGTTGTTGTCGTTGCTCCCTTTTTTTGGACTAACCCATCAGAATAGTACGTATCACGGACTACACCCGTAGATCTACATCTGGTCTATAAAACACGTCCCTCTGGATCCCACACCTTCATTTCTACAGAGCCATGGCGGAGATCCAGCCCCATGCGACTCGCGTTTTACAGTATGCCACCGTGGTGAATTCATTCACGGGTTACCGAGCAGTGGTGCGGTCCATGTTTGCAGATGGCGACGACAACGAGGGACGACGCCAGATCCTGAACGAGTTCACAGAAGCGGTCCTCCACAGAGTGCACTCGATGGAGAGGCGTGCCATCACTCACCACTACTGGACTATGACAGCCATCCTTGATGCTCGCGCTATGGACCAGGAGCGCTCACGCCGGAACCAGCGCCGGCTGGTTGGCCTCATACTAGTCTGTGCCCTATTCACCCTGGCGCTGTGGTATTGACACTATAAATACGAGGGATGAGACAGAGTGTGTGTCATTCTCCCTTCGACATTTAGAGCAAGCATGTCACTACGAGCCATCCTGCCTCTTACACCCAGTGTGGGGTTATACGTCTATCAAGATAAAGTCATCCTCGTGAAAGACGATGAAGCTATTTACTGGGCGCCCGCTGAGATGCTATCGAATACGGTGACGCTACAGCGTGATGGCTGGACTAAATTTAAACGGGTGTTGAGCGGTGAGTTGGACGGAGACCTCATCCACCTGGACAATGCCATCTACGTATATTCCGACCCGCCCGTCCACATACGCCTGGGCCGCTACCAAGAGCCTACGCGAAGTATCCTCCTAAGCCCCTCTGTGTGGTCAGCCTTGGAGAAAGTAGTGCCTATTGTGGACCAGTTGTTTACACCGGACGACCGATCACCCGACCAATTGGCATGGGCTCGTGCTATGGAGGACGCCCTGGCTGAACCCCATGAACAACTACATGAACCCGACGACGATGCCATTGATTACCCCGCTAGACTCAGTCAGCCCAATGACATGACCACCTGATCCTTTGATCTCACGGGGTTCTCCCTATAAATACGAGAGACAGTGAAATCTGGTACCATTCACGTACTGACCATGACGGAGCATATAGTACTGGCGTATTTCAGCTTGACCCCCGAGGTTTTCCTGCACGTGTATGCGGATAAGGTCGATATCATGGAGGAGGTGGTGGGAGACACGGACCCTACACAACCGTGCCCGGCTCACATTCGTCTGTCCCGGGAGGGCTGGACCAAATTCAAACGGGTGTTGTCTGGTGAACTGGACGGCGACCTCATCCACTTGTGTCACGATGTGTACATCCGACGCGGCCCTTTCTTTGCTCAATTGGCTCGGCTAGATGGAGGTACAGTGCATTTTACCCTTCACCCTGATCTATGGTCTGCATTGGAAGATGCCGTGGTGGATGTGGATGAAGTGCTTATCAAGCGGTCATCAGACGAGTTGGACTGGTCATTGACCATGGCCACTGTGGAAGTCCACGAAGAAAATCAGAAAGAAACTCCGGCCCAAGATATACCCGTTATAAATAAACGATAGAGCCAGGGTCCATCATCATTTTGTCACCATGAAGCGCTGGGAGAAGGTGTTGGATAACTTATACTACAGTCCCGACAGTCCGGCAGCCTATAGTGCATTGTCGGCTCTCTATCGAGCGGCCAAACCCCAGGGGGTACAACGTGCCCAAGTCCGAGATTGGTTAAGAAGACAAGACACCTATACCTTACATCGATCTGTCCGTCGCCATTTTCTACGGAACCGGGTCATCGTGGGAGGAATAGATGCCCAGTGGCAAGCGGATTTGGTCGATATGAGCGCCTTTGCCAAACACAACGATGAGAATCGGTATATCTTGACGTGCATCGATATCCTATCCAAGTATGCGTGGGTGGTACCCATCCGGACGAAAACGGGGGCAAATCTCATAGCGGCGTTCAAAGACATCTTCAAGACCGGGCGCAAACCTTTGTATTTGCAAACCGACGAAGGCACGGAATTCCTCAACAGACCGTTCCAAGCCTTTCTCAAGAAACAGAAGGTGTTTTTCTTCCATACGTACAACGAGACCAAGGCTTCCGTGGTGGAGAGGTTCAACAGGACATTCAAAGGCCGCATGTATAAATATTTCACCTATAAGAATACAAGGCGGTACATCGATGTTCTCCCGAAACTGGTGAGGGGTTACAATCGAGCCTATCATCGAAGTATAGAGAGAGCCCCCATTACCGTGACCCAACGCAATGAAGCCCAAGTCCGGCGTGTCTTGTACCCCAGGCCATCGCAGCGAACGACGAAGGCGGTGTACAAGGTCGGGGACCCTGTACGGATCAGTAAAGTCAAGGGCAAGTTCGAGAAAAGTTACTTGCCCAACTGGAGCGATGAGCACTTCCTGATTAAACGGCGCCTACCCCGACAGCGGCGAGTCTATGAACTGGAAGATCTCCAAGGGGAAACGTTGCTGGGGACGTTTTACGACACGGAATTACAGCCTGTTGTAAAAACACAGCAAGACTACTACACGGTGGAGCAGATTTTGAAAACGGAACGTCGACGTGGCAAACTGTTTCATTTCGTGAAATGGCAAGGCTGGCCCAGTTCCTTCAATTCCTGGGTCGCGGCCAACCAGGTGAAACGACTATAAAACCAGACACCACTGCCGTCCTCCTTCATTCCACATCCGACCACAGTGCTATGGACCAACAGCAGCTGCCTCTGAAGACAGCGTCTCGCAAAACGCGCAAAGCGCAAGTGGTCTTTGGGGTGCTATTGCTAACCCTGCTGAGTGTGTTGTACGGAGGTGTGTTTTACGACGTAGCCTATGTCAGCACGTTACTTAACCAACTGAGAACACCACCCATCAGTGAAACGGGTCTACAGAGAGCACCAGTCGTATCCAGCCCAGTCACCACCACCACACCCCGCGTACAAGCCACGTCGAGCTCTACACTTACACCAAGTACACCTACTACGTCTCAAGACCCACCGGATTTCATCCCTCACAGTGAACCGACGACCCACGTTGTACCCACCCCCAGCACCATCTCTGAACGTGAACAGACAACGACGACCGACGTTGTACCCACCACCACTCCAGTTCACTCGTACGAAATTTACAAGAGCGGGTTACCACGACAACGGATACACCTCAAACCATGGACCCTGGGTGGCAGCATCCCTTCACTTGCGTCATCGCAGGACCGACGGGCTCCGGCAAAACGCACTTCGTCAGGAAGCTCCTTCAACACGCCGACAGCATGATCACTCCACCCATTGCCCGAGTCGTGTGGTGTTACGGAGAATGGCAGGAAGCGTATGCAGCAATGCCCCACATCACGTTCGTGGAAGGCCTACCCAACCTGGCCGATTTGGAACCCGACACCTTGGTGGTTCTGGATGATCTCATGGCGGAGACGGATGCACGGGTCACCCAACTCTTTACCAAAGGCAGCCATCATCGACGGCTCAGCATCATCTACATTGTGCAGAATCTGTTCAGTAAAAACAAAGAACATCGGAATATCAGCTTAAATGCCCACTACCTGGTGGTCTTCAAAAACCCGAGAGATACCACTCAACTGCTGCACCTGGCGAGACAGATGTATCCCGGCCGCACACCGTTTGCGTTGGAAGCCTTCAAAGATGCCACAACCCCTCAGCACGGGTATATGCTCTTCGACCTCAAGCAAGCCACCCCCGACCACCTTCGACTACGGACCGGCATCTTTCCCGGAGAGACCCACCACGTGTACATGCAAAAATAATGTAAACACATCCACAGTGGCGCCTCCAGCTGGGGTCTGTGTGTTTGATGATGGGGAATAATAAAAAGAATGAATACCACAGCAGGGTTGACTTTGTCTGTGAGGTGGATAAAAAGGGCAGAGTTGTGGGTTCTAGCATTAGTTGTACAGGATGTCTGCGCGAGTACGGAAGCACGCTCCCACGCTCCGTGTATTGAAGACGGCCCCACCCGAGTTAGTCCGAACCATTGTACGCGGTGCGGACCCTGACCTTGTACGCTGTCTGTGCGAGATCGGGTACAACCTGTTAAAAGGCAACGTACCACTGACTCCGGCTCAGAAGACCAAGTTGACCAAGCATAAGACAGGTCTCCGAACCTTAGTCCACAAGCGGGTCTCTCAAACACAAAAGAAAAAGGTGTTACAGAAAGGCGGCTTTCTCGGGGCCATCTTAGCACCGTTGGCCGCTTCCGTGTTGGGTCCAGTATTGGGTGGACTCTTCGGCCGACAATGAACCACACGAAAAAAATGGTCCTCGTCGAACCACGGTTCCTGCAAAACCTCCAATCACCCTACCCTGTCCCACCTACGGTGAAGACCATAAACAGCCTCGATGGAGAGATGCAACAGATCTTACAGAGACCGGGGTTAAGCGACAGTGAGAAAGTACAACGGTACAATGAGACGCTTCAACGGTACATGACGTTCATGGACCAATACAAAACCCTGTCTCCCCCAGCAACAGCACCACCACCACCACCACCACCACGTGACAGACCGCTGACCTCAGCACCGCTCCAACAGCCGGGTGAGGTAGCCCCCACAGCCCCACAGTGGGTGGAAGACGAAGTGCTGAAGAGTGTACCTGCCTCGTTCAAGAAACAAGCTGGCCTGGTATTACAACGGATGAAACAGAATCCTAACATGACTTGGAATGATAAAGGCGAACTCCTGGTACAGAATCAGGTGGTCCCCGGGACCCACATGACGGATTTAGTGAATGATCTGATGCGTCAACGCAGGTCGCACACCGATCCTCGAGGATGGGAGGTCTTCGCTCAAGGCTTGAAAGACATGCATGTACCACAGGAATTGGTGGGGAACCCCCACCGCTGGGCCTTTATGCAGCAACCCAGCAATCACCGAGTGGCCCACTACCTTCTTGGGAAGCCGAATGGGAACCGGAGTCACCCCCCAAAACACCACCACAACGGGCACTTTCTTTTCGCGCCTATAAAAAAACACCCTTGATCAAGACACCCCACACCTCCAGAGCCGTGACACGTAGCAAGTCACCGCGACGAACACGACGCCGCACACAACCGCCCAAGGCCTGGAAGACCTATTAAAACCAACAGCAGCAGCAGGACAGCTCAGTCGCCATGTTTTACCTGACCCTACCCAGTAACAGTTCGCTGGATGTGTTTCCTGACAACACCGTGGCCAAGTACGTCACCCAGTTACCGCAACCGTTACATTTACCTGGACGCTGGGAATGTGCCCTCGTGGATATCCAATACCCTTACTCGTGGTACAACGTGCGAGCCAATGAAGTGTGGTACGAGGTCACCTACGAAGGCAAAAACACCCGACTCACCCTGCCCGAAGGCCAATACGATACCCCCAAAGAGTTCATGGGTGGGCTGTCAAGACTGATGCATGATAAGGCGCTACGGGGGGTGACGGATAGTGCAACACGCCTGATAGCCTTGCGCTTCAAGAGAAACGTGTTCTTCGATGTCAACGTACACAACGACAAGGCACAGCTTACCGTCACCGATACCGTGAATGTGAAACTCAGTCCTACACTACAGCAAATGCTGGGTTTCGATCTACAGACGTTCGCTGGTCCCACCCAACACCATGGCGAGATGCCGATGGATATGAAGTCGGGTATGTACGGACTCTACGTCTACTCGGACGTGGTGGACAACCACATCGTGGGCGATATCAACACACCTCTGTTACGGGTGGTCCCCATTAAAAAGACGTATGGAGGTCAAGTCACCCACAGTTTCACCCACATGCTCTACTTGCCCGTACGACAAACTGACATCAACACGATCACGGTGGATATAAGAGATGACACGGGACGACCGGTGGCATTCGAACGAGGAAAAGTGGTGCTGACACTTCATTTTCGACAAGCACGTGCTCCCCACTTTGCATAATGAAAGTACCTTACGAGTGCGATGCACGCAGCTATGCCGACTATTATGCCCAACAGGCCGGGGGTGGCTTTCCGGTCTTTAGCGGTGCACGCATGCAACGAGGACATGGTCTGGGGAACATACTCGGCAGCATTGTGAAAACGTTCCTGCCCTTGGTGACGCGTGGGGTGAAAGCAATCGGCAAACAAGCGGTACGCAGTGGACTGCAAGTGGCCGGTGATGTCTTGGGGGGTACGGCACCCAAAGAATCCTTGAAACGGCGGGCCAAAGAAGCGGGAGGCGTCTTGGTGGCCAAAGCACAACGCACCGTTGGGAATAAAAGAGCTGCCCCACCGAGACCACGCACCAGTCGACGACCGACCCAGCGACGACGCACATCCAAGAAGACAAAGGATATCTTTTCTTAAAACATGGCCTTAATCCACGCCGAGTCCTGCCCCTCCACCAACAGTGAATTTGATTTGTGGACCGTGCCGCCCACACAAACCAGTGTCGAACAAGGATTATGGGTGGAGCATCTCCCGCTCTCCAGCATCAACGAAACCGGGCCCATCGAGTTCACCATCAGTAATGCGGATACGGCCTATGTGGATTTAGCCCATACCTACTTGTATGTGAAAGCCAAGGTGGTCAATGGAGCTGGCACCAGAATCGCTGACCAAGCAACGGTGGGCCCGACGAATCTCTGGCTGCACTCGATGTTTCAGCAGGTGGATATTTTTCTCAGCGACAAACTCATCAGTGACTCCACCAACACGTACCCCTATCGAGCCTACATCGAGACACTGTTGTCGTATGGCCGAGAGGCTAAAAAATCTCAGCTGACAACCGCTTTATTCTACAGGGACACGGCCGAGCACATGGACACGGCGGACAATGGGGATATAACAAACGGAAGGCTTTCACTGCGAACAGTGCCTCGGTGGATATGATGGGTCGACTGCATGCAGACATGTTCATGCAAGACCGGTACCTCTTGAACAAGATCCCCATGGGCGCCTCCGACCTTCGCCTTAATGGCCACTAACGTAGAGGGGCATGCAGCGGACTATAAGATTGTCATCCAAGACGCAGTCCTGTATGTCCGAAAAGTGAAACCGAATCCAGCCGTTCAATTGGGACACATGAAAGCCTTGGAAACAAAACCAGCCCAGTACCCTATCCGACGTGTACAAACCAAAGTGTTCTCTGTGCCTGCTGGAAATATGGGCGCCAACAAAGAAAACCTGTTCCTGGGGGAACTACCCAAGCGATTGATCCTGGCCTGTGTGGAAAATACCAGTTTCAGCGGAGCCTACCCAGAGAATCCGTTTGACTTTAAACATTTCGGCATCAATTTTGTGGCCCTGCATGTGGATGGACAACAGGTGCCAGCCACGGCCTTAACCCCGAACTTTGGGCGGAGGAATTTCATTCGAGCCTATCAGAGCCTGTTTACAGCCACCGGTCAAATAAACCAGGACGAAGGGAATATGATCAGTCGGGAGGACTACGGGAACGGATACACGTTGTTCTGTTTCGATCTGACCCCACCTTAGAGAACGACCATCAGCTGGCCCTGACCAAGCAAGGCAATTTACGGTTGGAAATCCACTTTGCACGAGCCCTGGCGACCACCGTCAATGTGATCTGCTACGCCGAGTTTGACAACATCATTCAAGTGGACAAGGCGCGCAACGTCCTGTGTGACTTCTCCACCTAACATGGATACAGACCAGATAACCACCGTGCTGGAGAATGACCCAGAGACACGTAGGGTCTTTCAAGGGGTGTTCGCCCGAGATGTGTTTCCATTAGACCGTATGTATCCTGCTGCTTACGTTCTCAACACGGACCCGATGGATCGACCCGGTGAACACTGGGTGGCCGTGTACTTGACAGAACAGCAGGGGGAATACTTTGACCCGTACGGTCTGCCACCCCTCCATCCCGATTTAACAGACTTCATGGATCAAGGCACAGAGACGTGGTGTTGGAACAGTCAAACGTTGCAAAGCCTGACCAGTGGCGTGTGCGGACAATATTGCTTGTTTTACCTGTACCATCGATGCCGGGGAAGACCCTTATCTACTATCGTACAGATGTTTGACGAGTACCCCAGGCCGAGGACCGCGATGTACTCGTCTATGACTGGGCCGCCCATCATTTCAATGTACAAGCCCCGTTCTGGGCTTAAGTTAATGACAAGCCCCTTGTTCTGGGCTTCAATGTACAAGCCCTTGTTCTGGGCTTCAGTTAATTACAAGCCCCTTGTTCTGGGCTTCAGTTAATTACAAGCCCCTTGTTCTGGGCTTGAGTTTTCACGTGGTTGTTCTCACGTTGTTGTTGTTCACTGAATAAAAAAAATGAGATCTCACCAAAAAACCCTGTCTTGTGTGTTTTATTCCTAATGCATCAATGCCCAATGTGGAGATTCAGTCAAACTGAAATCAGTGGTGTAGGATGGGCCAAAATGTAACCCATCAAGTTTAGAATGCAAGAGCACTATAGTAAAAAATAGAGAGCCAATGAAATCAGCCTACAGACCAAGTACGTGTTTTTGGTCTAGGTTTGGAGCGGGCATTTCATTGAGGTACGTGTATACGGTGAGTGAAAAGACTCGTCCAACACGTATAGATTATGTTGATGACTATAAGTTCTAGGTAACCCATCAAGGTTAGAATGCAAGAGCACTATAGTAAAAATAGAGAGCCAATGAAATCAGCCTACAGACCAAGTACGTGTCTTTGGTCTAGGTTTGGAGCGGGCATTTCATTGAGGTACGTGTATACGGTGAGTGAAGAGACTCGTCCAACACGTATAGATTATGACTATAAGTTCTATGAGCATAATGCATGAAAGTGGCTTTGAACACCGTATTAGCCAATCAGTGGCCTAGAATGGAGCCAAAGGTAACCCATCCATGTCCAGAAAAACATTACCCGGGTGTACAAGAACCCAGATGTAGGCGCGGACGTCAGCGAAAGCACACCGTGAATACCCCAATTCCATTGGCTGATTGTTCGATCGCTGATTGGTTCTTTTTCTCGACCGCTGATTGGCTCTTTTTCTCGACCGCTGATTGGTCCAAATGGAACTGCCCATCTTTCCCAGGTTCATCTAGAATCCCCCTTTTTTTGTGCTCAAGCTCTGACTATAGCGATACCGCAACATTGTCTCATTGGACATTGGACCGTCTGACCTGGAGGTGACCCTTTGACCTTTTGACCCGCGTCCGCGCGCGCACTGCCGGGGATGACGCGGGATGACGCGGGATGACGCGCGCGCGCGCGCGCTGCGGGGCGCTGGGGCGGGAAAACACCCCGGCGGTTGAACATTGGAACTCTTGTGGGTTTGGAGGATGAACATACGGACGTCTAAGGGAAAAAATTGGAACTCTTCTATGTTTGGAGGTAGTGTTTAGTGAAAACCCGGAAGTGACGTGACAACCCACGTGACCTGCGTATATACTCCTGTAAAATAGAGCCGATTTTATTTCTTTGGAAGGGGCAAGGTCAATAGGACTTGCGCTTTTTATACTACTAAACTGTGAAGTAGATTACATCTTACATAGGCCTTAAGGCCGTGATATGCATATGAAGTATTCTGGGGCATGGTCAGTACTTTCCAATTTTCCCTTCGTCTACTACTCGCCGATTTTTTTGATTTTTTTTATTTATTTATTTATTTATTTATTTATTTCCTCGAGAGCTTTAAAATAAGACCTCACTCTACCCCATCGGGCCACTAGTGCTCCACCTAGACTCCAACATGTCCACCCCGTATGGATTTATACATACTAATATCCCAGTATATGAGTGTATATGGGTCTATATGGATCTATATACAAGCCTACGCGGTACTTTCATAGTTTTTTCCATCGTATTCTACATGATCAACCTCATAGCTCATAGTAAAAGCCATAAAAAAACCCGACCACCCCTATACCCATACAGGCCAAATATAGCGGACATCATCTTGGCCTGGGAATTGGTCTAGTCCGAGTTGTCTCCCTTGCACCAAAGCGTATAGATGGGACTGTGGTTTGAACGACGTTATTATCCGGGCAAATTGACCTTGAGCAGCCATTTTGTTACAATTTTCTTGCTGTTTTACCGCGCCCCGGGTAGGCATACGGAGGACGATTTCACTGATCATTGTGTTGTTTTCTGAGCTGGGGAACATTCTCTGTCGCAGTTTATAACGGAACTTTCTTCCTTTCGGTGTCCGCTGAGATGAATAATGTGACGAAACTCTGCATCATTTCTTCGCCTGCATGTATACCCGTCACACGTGGACTATAATCGAGGGAGTGTGCTGTGTTGTGTTCGAGCGGACGCATAAATTTGTGTGATATCAGACAGGAAACGTGAAAATTGATATTCTTTCGCAGATTTCGAAGTGTATACAGTTCTGGTGAGCTGAACGCAGCCTTTATGAGCAGCGATTGAACGATGATGTAGGCCACCGAACAGGTTTTGTGGAATCAACATTCTGTAACACCCCCCCCCCCCTTGACTGGAGGGATTTTATCGGACATCTGCAGTACGGAACGCTATTTGTTGCATACATTCGCTTATCGTGGCAGTCCGTATAATTTGTCAATTTTTGTGTTTGGTTTCGTGAGAGAGGACGACATTGGTTTTCATCAGTGCAAAACTCCCGCCCCCGACCCGCACCACAACAGTGAAAGCTGGTGGATGAAATTCTACTCCACGGGAACGGTAACGAATGAATGGAATATCTTACCAAACTCTCAGGTAGGATGTGGGTTTCAGGAGTTCACCGGGTGTGACAATTTCTTTATAATGATTTGTGATAAAAGCGGGTAAAACCTAATGTCAAAATCTCGTTGAAGGTCACGGAGATGTCGATTTATTGCTGATCAGCTGATTTCCAGGACAGACAGACATTATCTCGGCTCTTTTCTCTTCGAAATTCTTGTAATTTTCTCAATACAAATAAATATTTAAATTGACTCTGAGTTTTCTGTTGGCATTATTTCAGCAATATTATGCACTAAAATCTGATGATTCGAAATAAAACTAGGAAATTTTTTATCTTTGGGCAATGGTAACACAACACTATACAGTGTGCATGGAAAAAATTTTTTTAGCAGATACCACCATATTGCACTGACTGACACCGGTCACACAGGCCGCCATTTTGAACCCAGCACCCACCATCCACACACAGGCCGCCATTTTGAACCCACCACCCACCACCCACACACACACGCCGCCATCTTGTACCCAGCTCCCACCACCCACAAGCCGTCTAGACTATAAATAACGTGTAGTATGTTCCCATTTATTCACAAAATACGATTATAACGACTTCGGCTGCAGAAACTCCACCACAACGATGCCAACACGAAGCCGAGGTATCCCGCCTCAACGAACAGATTAACGGTATGAGACATGGATGAAATGAAGGCGGAGATTTCCAGACAGAACAAACAACGCCATAAAGAAGAAAAAAAATCAAGATGCAGCGTGTGTACAGATGAAGAGAGCCAGTACGCAGTATATTGAAAAAATGGGCGAGGGAGGGGAGGGGGAGGGGGGGAAGGTTGGTGGAAGAGCCAAACAAATTTTTTTTATTTTAAAAAAAAGGAAAAAAAGATTCATGGAGCCAAAAAAAATCTTTTTCATTTTCTATGTTTTTTTAACAATTAAAAATTGAAATTATTGAAAAAAAAGGGTTAAAAGGGGAAATTGGAGGGGGGACAAGGGGTAAGCAAGGTTGATGGAATAGCCCCAATTTTTTCTTTAAAAATGGACCAATGGGGTCGAGTGAGGTATCAAATTGAAGGTTAGGTGAAGGGGCATTTAATGGGCTGGGTGTGGGATTGAACTATCGGCATTGTGCGCATGCGCGGTGGCCGAAAGGTATGGAAATAGACGTTTTGGAGCTAGGGGATAGCCAACATTTTTTTTTTTTTAAAATGGACCAATGGGGTCGAGTGAGGTATCAAATTGAAGGTTAGGTGAAGGAGCATCTAATGGGCTGGGTGTGGGGTTGAACTATCGGCATTCTGCGCATGCGCGGCGGCCGAAGGGTATGAAAATAGCCTTTTTGGAGCTAGGAGAGCCCCTAATGGACCAATGGGGTCGAGTGAGGTATCAAAGTGAAGCTTAGGTGAAGGAGCATCTAATGGACTGATTCCATACCCAGGTCACGCCCGATTCACGCAGACCGGAAGTGACGTCATACACCTGCGCACAACCGTGATGGAAAAAACCCAGAACCAAGTGAGTACATGCATTCCATACAGGCAGACGAGGTCAAAATACTCGCTTCTGATTGGCTGTCAAAGGTGACGATATGCAAATTTTTGAGGTCAAAGGTCAATGGTAGTGAATATACACACTCTATACTGCATATGACCTTGAACTGATCACGTGACCTCCCCGTGATGACAAATACCCAGAACCAAGTCAGTACATGCATTCCATAGTCCCAGGTCACGCCCGATTCACGCAGACCGGAAGTGACGTCATACACCTGCGCACAACCGTGATGGAAAAAACTCAGAACCAAGTCAGTACATGCATTCCATACAGGCAGAATGCAGGCAGGCAGACAGGAAGGCAGGCAGGCAGGCAGGGAGGCAGGCAGGCAGGTCAGGTCAGGTAAGTCAGATTGAATACACCCCTTCCCTAAAAATCGACTCCTCTTATACGTTTTTCTACAATCCGCCATCTTGTACCCAACACCCACCACCCACACATTAGGCCGCCATCTTGTACCCAGCACCCACCATCCACACAGGCCGCCATTTTGAACCCAGCACCTACCATCCACACATTAGGCCGCCATCTTGTACCCAGCACCCACCATCCACACAGGCCGCCATTTTGAACCCAGCACCCACCATCCACACACACGCCGCCATTTTGAACCCAGCACCCACCATCCACACAGGCCGCCATTTTGAACCCAGCACCCACCATCCACACAGGCCGCCATTTTGAACCCAGCACCCACCACCCACACATTAGGCCGCCATCTTGTACCCAGCACCCACCATCCACACAGGCCGCCATTTTGAACCCAGCACCCACCACCCACACATTAGGCCGCCATTTTGAACCCAGCACCCACCATCCACACAGGCCGCCATTTTGAACCCAGCACCCACCATCCACACAGGCCGCCATTTTGAACCCAGCACCCACCACCCACACATTAGGCCGCCATCTTGGTCCCACCCCCCATCCACCAATCACACACACGCTTACACACAACCAATTGTGACGTCATAGTTACATCCGGGTGAAAGTTGACTCAATTTACGCTTTGTACACTACTAAGGTATATGCAATCGAAGCCAGGAGATTGGCAAATAGTTACCAATGTAGGCAAATTGATCTCCCTATTTACTCACCGTCACGTTGATCATGAAGGTAATCTCTTTTTTTACCTTCATGCGTTGATAAAGAGTGGTCTTATCAGTGGGATTTTAACAAAATTATCAGCGACGGTGTTAATTATTTGGCAGGATTTTGCAATCAGTTGATGAATCTAACTAAATATTAGAACTCGTGGACTTCGAAAGGCTGCCGTTATCTGTGTGATTTTATGATTTTGATGTTTGACTGTGATCTTTAGAAATACATAGTTTCCTATTTCCCAAAATTTGATCATGTGTATAGGTTGTGTTATGTGTAATGCTTTAGTTATCTTTGACAGTCATAACAGGATGAAATGTACGAAGTACAATAATTTAATAATTTTTCCCATTAATTAATTTGATGCTTCAGAGAAAATTTTAATGAAAACCAGAGCATCTGATGTCCCCCGACGTTAGTACTACTGATTTGGTTTGGAACCTTAACATTCGGTACCCAGCATGGAAAGCAATCTCGAGTGATATCCTGTGGCAAGTTATCCACATACCATGCAAAGAATCCGTTCAGGTTTTTGAAAGTTACCGTCCAGAATTAACTATTTTTTTTACTTGTCTTCCTGATACTTCAGCTTGTCACCCCTACTGAAACTTTTTTTTATCACCATACTGCCATGTATTCCAACTAGTTTCTCCATTTTTTCAGGCATTGTAGAATTTGAACACGTCTCTCGATCGGGAGACGTTGATGACATTGACAGATTTATCTCCTTCCTCTAGCGCTGCATTGCCAAGATCAATGTCCTCACTTCATGATGTTGATCATCATGCTAACGCATGGCACTATCATACGTAGAAACTTCTGCTCATAGCCATGCAGCAATGGGTTATATCTGAGTATATTAGGGCATTTCCCAATTGGTCACATCAGATTGGTCCCGTGAGATACGACAACGGCGCAATCACATTCATAAAACGAAGACACACCTCCAGAAAGCCATCGACTGAAATGATCGCTCGGTGGGCCTCGAAATAACCCCTATCACAAAATAAAACGCATATCATTTTCGTGTGAACTGTCGTCGATTTTATTTTTTTGAAATAGGTAAGGTCGTTTGTAATACGATTTTTCTTAAGAAAAACAAAGAAGCATGCACATTAGAGTGAGAACTAAAATAGCTGATTCGCACAACTTCGTTTTGGTCTCGCATAAAATCCCTCGGTCTTGCGCCTCTGCACTCAAGTGAGACTGAAATTTCTGAGATGCCCAGTTCAAAATATTTAAATACAGATAATTTCTTTGGCTCGTTTAAATGCAGCGGGTATGTGACTTGATGCTTCAGGAACAACTTTCGAACAGGATTATGTCCCTCCAGAAATATGTCCTTTGCGGCTGATAGGTGGCACCGTGTGGAATACATGCCGAATCACAGCGATAAGCTAAGGGCAGTGTTAAGTGAAACGTGAAATGCCCTTAGCAACCTAAGATGGATGTCGACTCGGTGGGCTCATTTCTCTCACCAGACTGTTCCACTATTAGGGAGTTCAGTGTAACATGTCAACAAAAGGTTCAATTATGAGATTAAATTTGTTGGAACGATATTTTCTTAAATATCATAACAGCAGGAGGGTTTTAGCCACTTTTTCATCCAGGTAACCCAGATTAAAAACTTGAATTTGAAGAATTGAATTTTTTAGAAATTTTGAAATTGAGTTTTGCCACAAACAATTGAGCTTTTTATCGATGGGAAAATGCGCGCCAAACACGCGCAAAAAAAATGTGTTATAGTGGATAAATATTGAATTCTTCAAGAGATAAGTCGAGTTCCCAAATGAAAATGTTGAATTGTCGTGACAAATAATCAAGCAAAATAGTTGTTGTTGTTGTCACTATTAGAGCAACTCGCGAGTGCAATGTTTGCGTGTCTGGAGCAAGTCAAAATCGGCACGAGCAACGCAACGTTCATGTTCATGTGTTAGCTGCCCGTGTTGGCAAGCACGATTTTCTTCCGATTAAAATACTCAGTGACAAAGTTTTATTCAGTTTTATTCAGCTTTCATTCTCCGCAATAAAACGATCACTCCGCTTGTTCTGGTTGAGTTATCAAAATGATGTTGCCAGGCATGAACAGTCGATGGAAATACAGTCAATCTAGTAAGTAAGTAAGTTTTATTCTCCTCATCTTCATACAAAGATACAGAGATAGAACAACAAAAAAAAAGGTACACATAATATTGCCAGTGGCAGCAAAACATTCCATGTGTGATACAATTATTGTGATCACATATATACCTCCTATAGAAATGAAGGAGGGTGCACCAAATTATGTGACTAAATACAAGAATATACCCATGTGTATACATGTATCAATGAACACAATCTTAACTGTAGTAACTATTAATACAATGCAACTAATGCAACCCATTTACATGGGTGCATACTAATACAGGTAAGTTAACCTCATATTATAAAGCACCAAATAACTGTGAACAAGTTTCAAAGTACACGTTATGAGGAACGAAAAATTATGAAACTCCTGTAACAAAGCATTTCCAACATGACCCACAAGTTTGCTATGCAAGCCTGTTCATTTCACACATTACAAGCCTTGGTGACAATACATTAGCTAGTGAATACATTTTTATTTATCCATTAGTTTTGCCTTTCAAGCCTTTCGCTAACCACAGCACCCTCAACGAGCAGAAAGGGAGATCACTTCAAAGCAGCTCTCGTAAAAGTCTCGCGAGAGCCCATTTTGCAGTATGCGCAAAGACGTTTCCACGCAGTTTGTCTTCTTGGATTTTGGATTTTGAACTTCCAGTTGAGAATATTAGACGAACAATTTGGGCTTCAAAGACAGACTTCTGTTTATCTGAGACAACCCAAATTGTTACGAATTTCTAGTTCAATATCTTCTCCACATTTGGCCCTGTGACGGTAAGTCTCAATTCTGCTTTGTTTTTTCGCAATCTTGCGGACAAAGCGATTTGGGCCCCCATGAGACCAAGCTGATCCAATAAGGCTGCGCGCAAAGCGGCAGCCTTAAAGGTTATACAAAATGGTCTCAAAATCTGCTACTTTTTTGTGCTAAATTGTTGTAGAGGTGATATATAGACTTGTTTTACATTTTTGTATGTTTTCAAACTGCCCAAGGTTGGAAATAGCAGCAGTAAAGTGCAACAATTTCATGCCCCTTTCAAAACGGCGAAAGCTGTGACTGCTTGACCTGTGACGTCACAACCTGATTACGATCTCGTTCAAATGCCTGTTGTGACGTCAAAATGTCAGCGACATCATGCTGGAACTCCCACAGTTGGGTGAATCTTTCGTAACAACGCCCGACGTCATAGACTATGACGTTTAGGGCGCAATCGTAATCAGGTTGTGACGTCATGCACCAGAGGTCACGGCTCCAATACGTTTTCCCCCACATGTGTGCTATTCGTGTCCTAAAACCCACTTCGACGACATTATTCGAGAAAAAAATACTAATTTGTTTATCTACAGTAAATCTTTGCTTTTCACCTTTAACCCTTTGAACCCTGGAAGCCGCTTTAGCGGCCTATGTATATAATGTATATACCCGAGAGGCCGCTTTAACGGCGTCTGCCGTCAGAACTGACTATTCAGCCAATCAGATAATGTTTGGTCACCCAAGACTAAAAGAGATCCTCTGTCACTCGTAGAGTCCCCAGGGGGTGAGCAATGCTGTTTAGATTATGCATATGACAAAACTGTCGTTTGTATCCCTATTTTAGTGGGGAGCTCAGGATCAGGTGTTAATGGACATGGAAACTCTCGGGTTCAAAGGGTTGAGAGTTTTTTCCCAAAAGGCAGGATGATATGAAGACTATTTACCACATTTTTCACCACTACTTCTTAAACATCGTTTTGGAGTTATCACTAAACATTCTAATGTCTTTATTCTTCTTTTTGTTTCAATGAGAAACAGCGCTTAAACTAGTCAAGTATCACTGTGAATGAATTCCTGTGATGAGGGTGACTGAAAAAATAGTGAAGAACTTACTTCCCCTCCAAGTACCCTGGCCAGCAGGAAGATGATTAACGATCCAAATATCCATATTGTAATAATCCATGAGACAACCTGTAATGAATCAGTGAAATAATTATAATAAAAATTACTTGATTAATCTTGCAATTACAAAAAAACCCCCAATATTTTACCAGGGTCAATTTACATGTACTTGAGATTCATATTTACCTGCAAAACTGGATATTTTTATCATGATTCAGACTACGGTTATTTCTTATATAATTTGAACACAGGTGATAAATGCAGTGTGTTTTTCGCTTATTCTGACAGAGGATTTGTGAAAATAATAGTACTATTTCTGCATGATTTCTTCCGTCTTCAAATTCTTTTCAACATAGGCTGAAAACTGAGTGTTTTCAAATTTAATTGCAGAGACAAACTATTAAACAGATTACCGTATATGTGCATGAAATATTGCAAAAAAAAACTAGGCTAACAGCTAACAGGATAATGACTACTTGATTTACTGCATTGTGGATTATTCTTACATTTGAAGAGCTAATGTGAAAATTTTTAGCTCGAAAACGTGGTAGGAATCTACAATACAAACAAAACGGAGCTCTATAGTAAACAAAGAAGTCATTATCCGAAAAGCGTGAAGCACTAATTTAATTGTATTAAAGACGGGAAATCTGTGAATGATTGAATGCTATCACTCTGATTTGAAGCATGGACATGTTCAACTACCCATATAACATGCACACACAAAAATATGCAAGGAGGCTGAATAACATGAATGAGGTGGTGAGTACATGTTTGAATATTTCCAGTATTTGGTCAACTTGACAATAAGGTTATTTGGACTTACTCTGAACTGTCCGTACAGTGACACCAATGAGAAGAGAAGGATGACCACTAGAGGCCCCCAGAAATCTGGATTGTCCCGCACCACCAGTCTATTGAGACCCATCCTCGGTATTGGTAACAGAACACACCTCAGCTTGTAGTAGATGTCCTTCAAATCAATGTCCAGCTCTTCCCTGTAATAATGATGGGACCAATGGACACTTGAATAGAGAAACATGTATTGAACACTCTCAGGTTCAAGATTTAAAAAATAAAGAATTGGTTTCAAATTTCCCAACAATTTCATCCAGCAGCTTAGACCCTCAGCCTGTGGCCTCGGGTTTAAACTGCTGGACTCCTGTCAACTGGTGTTCATCTCGGAGATTTGACACCAACTTCCGAGGTCTTTATTTCGATTTGTACATGCACAAATTCAAAAAATTATTACAAAATTGTATTAAAAGAGTGTTTGTGTACGTTGTTCGTGTATGTACCTTCCACATTGCAGGGCCATATCCAGAGTTTATTTGGGGACACCCCTTCTTGCCTTTTTTGGGCGCATTTGTATGTATTTGGGTGCATTTGTATGTAAAAAGCATTAAAATTGGCTTTAAAGTTTGGGCACCCATACCCCTTAACAGGTATCAAAATGGCTCTGGATATGGCCCTGCATTGATCAAAACAATTTTTGAATGAGGCGTCAGAACCCAGCTGGTCAATGCGAACATAGTTGCAAACTGCGGCAAAGTATAAATTATGCGCGAGCTCACTATAGTTACCCCGGCAGCTGACTGTTGTTTGACAGAACACAGCTCTACAAGTGTTGGCCGGTGTTTATCAGGAATTCAACACCACTTAAGGAACAATGCTATAATATTGAGACGTATTGACCGTATGTTTGAATATATAATAACACCTGGCTTTTAGGCAAAATTTTGAAACAGGGAGTCACAGTTCAATTTTTTTTTCAGCGTTTCCTGAAACAGAGAACCTCATCCTTATCTCCACCATGTTAAATTTCACTGCCAAAAATACCCTACTTATTTAAGATAATGCCCTAAAATTGTCTTGAAATAAGATAATTTTACTCAAAATGAGTTAAATTTTAAGATTTTTTTTCTTGTTTAAGTAAAATATACTTACCCCACTCCAAAATTTACTCAAACGAGAAAAACAATCTTAAAATTGAAGAATATTTCTTTAAAAAATCTTGTTTTAAGAAAAATTATTAAATTTTAAAGATTTTTTTTTTCTTGTTTAAGTAAAACTTGGAGTGGGGTAAGTTTATTTTACTTGATCAAGAAAAAAAATCTTAAAATTTAACTTATTTTGAGTAAAATTATCTTATTTCAAGAAAATTTTAGGGCATTATCTTAAATAAGTAAGATATATTTGGCAGTGTTCAGGAATTTAGGGAGTCTCAAAGACACAGAGACTCATAGCTAGCTAATTAAAGCCTGCCTGGAAATCAACAGTGATTTTGGGGGATACTGGGAGAAATCAGGCCATAATAATTTCTTCTTGATATGTGTGATCAAGAATACTATTCCATGGATTCAACTGAAACCATAGATGTACACGACTCAAATTCAAGAGACTACAGATGTAATGTGATAGCACACTGATGTAACAACAGGATGAATTACGCACAGTAAAGGAGCTTGATCTGAATCATCCATGTCATCAACTTCCATCAGCCAGCCGAACCCCCGGTTTTCAAGAAACTGCGAGGCCACGCCTCTCTGTCGCAAGCCGTATGCAGTATCACCCTTTGAATCATTGTCTGTTGAAATAGCGCCTTCCACATTAGGTGAACCTGTAAGTAAAATCAGGGAAGACCTGTTTAACATAGGGCAGTGTGAAATCCTGTGTGTTAGTGTTCATTATAACCATAACAATTAACTGGAGAGACCTAATTCAGCCATCCAATCTACTGAATTAAAAACCCGAGTCCCATGTATGATAATGAGATGGCTAGAAAAAATATACCTCACCAGTTTCCATTCCACGTGCCAGCAGTTATGTGTACCATTATGTTGTGTATTATTAGTACTTTATAACATGAAAAATCACTTCTCAACAGCTTCAAATACAGACATGACGTTCTTTGCAGATGATGACTGACTACATAATGTTGAATCTGATGCTATAGTATTTAGCGATCTTGAACCTACAACCTCTGTAAATGTACATTATCCAGATATGTACATTGTATCATGGATCCGGGGATTTCGTTTGAGGTGTCCAGATAAAAGCCTCAGGGGACAAAAGCCCCAGACAGAGACTAAAGCCACACAGACAAAAGCTCCAGTGGAGAAAAGCCCCAAAGCATTATTTAAGGTGCATTTGCAGTACAATTAGTGCATGGACTCATGTAAATGAGAGTGCAAGCCAGAAACAACAATAAAGGGGGCATATTGTCATTAAACTGTATCACTTTCAGCCCATCTAAATTATACACAATATGGAAGAAGTTCCAGCACAATACCAAAAAACACTTTCTGGTAAAAGCGATTAATTTCTTTACCATAAAGTTGATAATTCATTTTAAACAATATCCCAAATTTATTTTTGTATTATTCAACATGATGCTCAATTTAGAAAATTGTTCAATCGCCTTTACCAAGTCCAATATTTGTATGGTAGCCTTCCTTTTGCTGTATTTTACAGGAGCATCTTGCATACTGTGTATTGATAGATGAGTCAAAAGTGATAGTTTCATTGCAATATTTCCCCTTTATTTTTGTTTCTTGTTTGCACGCTCGGGTCCTACTATTTAACATCCAGTCATGTCCAGTCATACATCCAGTCAGTCCCAGTCAAGTCCAGTAGAGAAAAATTCACGTCCTGTCAAGCCCAGTAGAAAGAAGATTACTGTCCAGTCATGTCCAGTAGTATATTATATATATAGCTTTATTTAATGAGGGTGACTCTGTCAGTTACAAAACTGCTCCTCCCAGAGGCCCTCGAGAAAAGATAGTAATACATGACCAATAATACAAAATTCTATATACATGATATAGAAAGATGAGAAGGTAGAGTCTAAAGTTGTACAATAATACGAAAAGACAGTATGAGTAAAGACAGATGACTAAGAGCGAGCATTTTTTTTATGCACATGTACTTTGTTTTATAGTTTTCATGAGTCTGGACTTGAAAGTATTGAGAGAAGGGGCTTCCAGTCACCAGTGGTGTACAGTAGTAAATCAGTAGCGATAACTGTACACCCAGCATATGGAAATTGTGATTTTGAGATCTAAGTTTAAAATTTGAATTTGAAATAAAAAAATGAATTTCAAAGTTTTTTAAAACTTTTTCCACTTGAGTGAAAATTCTAATTTAAATTAAAATTCAAAACTTCAATTGAAGACGATAAAGTTTAAATTAAAATAATAAAAAATTGTTGAATTTACATTCGAATATAAATTTTAACTTGAAATTAAAATTTAAAACAAGATTTGAAGAAAACAGTTCATATGATTTCACAACACCTAACATCAAATCAGTTTAGAATTCAGATCTAATCTAACCTAAAGGTAGAGAGAGAAAAACCTTCAAATTTGAAATTTTAAAGTTTACATTCACTATTGATGAAGAAAACTTTGAAGCCATAT
This sequence comes from Hanleya hanleyi, assembly GCA_036873755.1. NCBI lineage: Eukaryota > Metazoa > Mollusca > Polyplacophora > Lepidopleurida > Hanleyidae > Hanleya > Hanleya hanleyi. The sequence continues at coordinate 50,892 of JAVTVY010020036.1, read as the reverse complement.
TACAGCCTGAACATAAAAAGGGGTATCGGTGGAGAGGGGGGGGGGGGGTGGGGTGGTCCTTCAGCCCCAACCGTATGTCTTTATCAAAGAATGGACTCTCTAATAAGTAAGCATACAGGCCCCCAAATTTTAGAAATTTGCACAACCCCATAATAGGCAACGCGAAAATGGCTTTAGGTAACCCATCGTTCGTTAAGCAAGTTTTGTGTGCATAACCTATAGGTTACGCAGAAAGGTTACGGAGAAAAGTTACCCGAGTTAACATAACCTAAAGGTTTAACAGAAATGTCCTGCAAAATGGTTACGCATCACCGGTAATCTGGCCGAAAATGCACAATGGGAAACAAAGTGAAGTGAATCCATTGTTTACCCACTGCATGAATTTCACATATTCTGATCAGCATAACAACAGATGTATGTATATTAACCAGTGTGGTATACGTGAGGTAAATCCATCGAGTTATGTGATGTTTACTGAAAAGTCCGCCATATTAAACATTATGCTTCCACCCAAACCATGCGCAGTTGGCCTTTGCGCATACCCGGAAGTAATGAAAGTGAGGGAGGGAGGGAATTTGGCTTAATGTCACACTCAAGTTTGTTTCACCCATATGGTGACAGTCAGTTTGGTAAGCGGAGGAAGCCGGAGTACCCGGAGAGAACCACCGCCCTTCGGCAAGTAACTGACAAACTTTCACACATGGACCAGCTGGGCTCGAACCCATGCCGATTCAGCGGCGTGAGGCTAGCGGTCACCAGCGAAGCGCCTTAGACCACTCGGCCACCGAGGGCCCCTTTAATGAAAGTGAGTGAATGAATGATACAAGTTATCAGAATACCCCTGCCATGCACCACGGACAAGATGTCGATCGTGGTAACGTGTTCCAACATTTATTCCACTGTATTGATATTCATACTTCGCCGTTTTGACAGCGGTGAAAAAGATAATTTATTTAATAAAATGACTCGACGACAGCAACATACGATTCATTTTAAGCAAACAAAAAACATTCGCACTTATTTCATTTTACGTAACCTCTAGGCGAACTGAACGATAGTTCACGCAAAATTGTGTGGCCTGGCATAGAAACTGACACTCTCTTAAAAAATACTGGCTTCGCCCATGATAAAGTAATTCCAAATGCACGTGGGATATTTGCTACTGGATGAATGTGGCTGAAAATCCTACTAGAATTGGCTGGACGTTTGCATTATCTGTACTGGAAGTGATTGGACGGTACTATTTTTTCTACTGGACGAGATTTTTTTTTCGCTACTGGACATGACTGGACCGGACGGTAAATAGTAGGACCGCTCTCAATTTATAACATTCACATGAGTCCATTGACTAATTGTACTACACATGCATCTTAAATAATGGTTTAGGGCTTTTGTCCTCTGGGGCTTTTGTCCGCTGGGACTTTTGTCTTCTGGGGCTTGTCTAGACTGGATCCAGTCCCTGTTTCATAATGTATTTTAAACGGAAAACAAGAGGAGGTAACTCTGCCTATTAAGAAATGCTTGAAACAGGGACTGGACGGAATGTCACAAGGGAGCTAACTTTGCAAGAAAAAATGCACAATATACTGTGCATTTTTTGTCACCAATGAAAACTCCGTATTCTGACCCCGCCCCCAACTCAAAGGATTTGATTGGTTCGTTCATTTACGCACGCTGGAAGCAATGCATTCATGTGACGTCAACAATGAGAATGACGTTACTACCATGACCTCAACAATGGGAATGACGTTACTGCCGAGACGTCACAGTATGCTTTAGAATGAAATTGATACAAATATTGCGATCGAAGGTAAAAACATGTCAATCGTCCAGACTAACCACGCCTCCAGATGGAATCTTGACACGACGAAACCCATCAAATCGTCCAGTCTCTTTTTTCATTCTATTTATTTATTTATCAAACGTATATATTTATTAAAGATCATTTTATAATTATTAAATAGTACATATGAAATAGAGACTCATCCAGTCTAGGGCTTGTCCTGAATTCGATTGAACTCCTCACTTGGAAGCACAGGCATTTGATAAGGGTCAGTATAAGAAGATGGGTATCTCAGTAATATCCTAATTTATTATCCGTGGTAGTTATGTATCTACATATATGGACCCCACCAAATAAGGTCGCAGACAAGGTACCGCACTGTCCATTACAACCCGAATTTAGATAGACATTTCCAAGGGAAAAGTCACAGTTCATACTTTGCACATACCTTTTATCCAATAAATGATGTTTGTTGAACATACCTGCTGCATTGATTTTAATTATTTACTGCAACAAAAAGATGTATTTCATGTAACTCGACAAATATGGTTGAAACAATTTTCTTAACAACGTTAACCGAACACGAGGAGATAGACGGCATTTGATAGGCCAAAATCGCTGTCTCTGATCACTGAAATGCCGTCTCTCTGAAGTCAAGATTTCCGCATTCCATGGAATTTGTGATGACCGTAGTAACCAGTGCATTGACCAATCAAACGACTCGTACTTGTTACGTTTCGGAAAACGTTGTTAAGAGAATTTCAAACAAGATGGCGAGTGATTTACCTTCACTCCGTGTTAGAAGAATGGGGTATATATATAACATTATGACAATAGTGAATATGTAAAGTTTTATTTTTTACTACACCGACACAAAGGTCAATTGTGATTCATTTATCAATGAATAACTAACTGTAGGCCAGAGATCATCCATCCATACTGACTCCATATATTAGCCCTGCTATTAGTATATATATGGGGTATATATAACAGCATGAGAAGAGCGATTACACTACACATACATATCATTTTAATCATTACAAAGACAAATTGGTGACTGATGACAACCCATCCATTACTGACCCTTATCAAATGCCTGTGCTTGGAAGTTGGATAAAACTCCCTAAAACTCTACAGGTACGAAAACTGGCACCCCTGTAATCAAAAATTATACCTGGTACTTCAGTTGAAGGAACAAACTGAAACTCGTCTTGTGACTTCAGATATTGAGAGGGACTCCCCGCTTCAAGACTCATCGTTGTACTTTGGGTATAGAAAGATTCATTTGTCGACACCGGATCGCCCAATGTCAACGTGTACTGGTTTGTTGGCAGGTTTGTTGATGTGTACTGTTGATCTGCCATTTTGGCTCGTCTGGATAATTCTCCAGGAAGTTACTTTTCATCGGCTTTTCTTCGTATGTATGATCCTCTGCTACGGAGAGTAACTAACCCTGTTCCCAAAACCGCACACCGCTTGCGTAGACGAGCGCTACCGTGTACGTGTCTACAACGCGCAATACTGTATGAGCACATAGTTTCCTGGTTTCTCTTTGCATTTCCGCCATCAGATTTGACGCGGGAATTATAGAAAGATAGAATGCGAATGTTCAGAGGGTTGAAAGAAATCAGTGCGAAAAACCAGATAACTACGATACTCGTTCTCTCCAACAACAATCAATCAATTACAGGGGAACGAGGTAACATCAACACTGTCGTAAAAACAGCTGTTAGTTGGTTAACTTTTTGCTGTTGTTCATGAGGTCAAGCTGGGGCCATAGCCTAGGCCGACCTCAGTCAGGGGTAAACTTTAAAGTGACGGTGTGATGGATGTCCTGGTGATTCAGGTATGAGTGCTATCATACCTCGGTGATTAGTGTCCCTTTTCATATCATTTTCTATTGCAATCAAGGACGGACACTTGTCCCCAATGTGGTGAAAAATGTCCTAGCTGGGTTAGAAGATAGGGGCCGGACGAATGCTAGACACTCCCCCACCCACCCACTTTAGACCATTTTAGCCCTTGTCATTTCCCCCCCAAAAGACATTTCCTCGCCCTCCCGCCAAAAGACATTTCCCCCACTAAATTTTGAGTCACTTCCCCCCCAGTTTGCCATTTCCCCCCCTTAAAAAATATGATATTCTATGGTACACATGCATACTCGGCATTAGTGTCAAGTAGTTTTGTAGTGTTCTTGGCGGGATTACAAAAGAAGAAGACTAACACAGTTGTCGAATAATAATATGCACCTTCAATTTGTTGTATAACAAATAATCAGATATGGAAATCGTAGCCACCAGACATTCTTAGCCTCCATATCACCGGTACCTCATTTTGAGGTATGTGCAAAACCTCAAATTGAGGTGGCACTTGACCTTCAATTATGTCCTATATGTCCTATATTTTTTTAGTTGTCCTATATTTCTGAAAAATGTCCTATATTTCCTATATTTTTGCCCTGAGTCTCTTTCAAATTATTAAATTACTTCAGGGACAGGGGTTATTCTAGCCCAAAATTTATAATATGCTCAATTTTCGAAAAGAGATAAACTCAATTTTTTCGCGCGCCGTTGGCGCGCAATTTATCTCTATAAACTCAATATTTCTTTTTCATAGTAAAAGATATGAAACTCAATATTTCAGACTCAATATTTCATAGGTAAAAGTTTCAAGAAACATTATATTCAAGTTATTCATCAATATTGTAATTATGATGCACACTAAAATAACTAAAGAATAGGTACTGAAGCTGCTGAATTGTATGTTCTTTATTTCTCCATTCTTTGGGTTTGACTAGCATGCACCACCAGTGTGGTTTTATTATGCAACTCAGAAGAGTGTTGGACAGAGGAACTTGCAACAAAAGGACATGCTAAGCCCTCCCCTCCCCCTAAAAAAAACACAGTCAAAAAAAAAAATTTGGAAAGGGGGGGGGGGAGAATCGTGTTAAAATTCTTTGTTAACAAGACATTCCGACATACAAGACGACATTCCGACATACAAGACATACCTAAATTTCCATAAAGGTAGAACAGAGAAAGGTAGCTATGAAATAATGCAATAGCATCAGTATTCTAATATTATTCCAACTACTGTGGCTGGCCCTTCATGATAAACGCAGAAATTATATAATTATTTCATTTACCAGCAGAACTGTTTTGCGTTTAATTACTTTTCAAAAGATTTTGTATCATGTTAGGCCGTAACAGATAGGACACCAACAGTGGTCCAATCAACGAGTGCCTAAGAGAGATCGGTCGGCTTTCCCAGATGCATGTAGCGATTGTGAACAACAACCATGACAACACCAGGGTTAAACTGTGTCAAAGAAAACTGTATTTGTCGAGAGTAAACGCAGCAATGACATACCCACACTGACAAGTTATATGAGGAGGAACTTAATATTTTTTCGCACGCCAAATATCAGAATAATGAAAAAAAACAACTGAATTTTTCAATTTGAAAACTTGCCCAAAACTCCATTTTTGAGAATTTTTAATCGGGATTACGACGATTAAAAATAGGGCTAGAATAAGGCCCTGTACTTGGTTTCATGAGTATATTTCCAGGTGTTTGTTGACTTCGCTTGTCACAGCCTTGCTCTGATTTCCCACCATGGCATCTTCAGACAATGCTGACTGTACGAAGTCTTTCATGATAAATGTGGTGGGTTATCAGAGAAAGGCTTGAAGCAAACTTTTGTTTCTTTCAGGTAGGTAATCTGCTAATGTGCAACTAATGCCAAGTTGCAGATTGTCCTATATTTGTCCTATAATTTCAGTAAAATGTCCTATATCTGTCCTGTATTTTTAAGAAAAAAGTCCTATATTTTGTCCTATATTTCCACTGGGGACCAGTTGAAGGCCTGTATTGGGCTATACTAATGTTAGTTTTCGCATATTTATGCAGTATTCAGACATCTGTACAAACCATGGAGGATAATGGATCAGTTGATCACATATTCTGGCCTTACTATCTTGGTCATTTTTCAGCAAATTATTATCGTTACACAGGCAGACTACACATTTTAATTTCATCATCAATTTTTTTCACAACGATAAATGTAGATGTTTAGAGATATTTCACGTATAAATTCAGACATGGCATTCTTCTATCTACTGGCCGGGCCTCGTGCAAAGTACAGCGAAACCCTGGGGCAGAGGACATGGATCTTACAGCATATATGGCCTCATTGTTTCATGATTTTCATTGCAACACATAAGTGACATTGCTTCATTTTATGTGACTAATCATTTCAAATTGTCACTTTAATATTTCAAAAATGAAATATGGCTTCAAATGACGTATTCAGTGAAAGGAGGTGTTCGCTTTAGATGGATATTTTTCCCTTCAGAGTCGATCTCTGCTGCTCTATTGTCTCGCTTCGAGCCGGCCGGTAAATTGTGACGTAATGGTCAGGTATTCCCCAACTCTTTGTCAGACAGGCGAGGCCAGTCTAATGGGAAATTCTGGTTCATATTCTCATACGACCCAGATATTTACGAACAATAATCAGTTATATTCATACATAAACCTACTCGAAAACTAAAAAATCAATGTCAAAAGTTCAGCGAACAATAATTAAGGAAGTAACTGAAAAAAATAAATATTGGCACATGCATAATCACTTGGGAAAGCAAGCGTCACCACTTGATAACTTTTCAATTCACAGTTACAACTTTCCGTTGCCCTAAGACGAAATTATATATGTGTAACAATTAATTTTTTGCTCTTTTCCGTCAGAATATTCAAATACTGAACAAGTGGTCTGACTGTGTGTTTATGTGCAATTCTATTCACGACTTTTTATAAAATAAGGGATTATGTGCGTTAGGGGTTCGCTGTCTTTATTTCACGTCACTAGTCCAAAATGAAAATGGGAGAAAAAAGGAAGAAATGAAAAAAAAAAATCTCGAAGATTTGGGGATTCGAACCAAAATGTTGGTTTTCTTTTAATCTGTAGTCAGACACTGTAACCATTCGGCCAAGCAGCTGTTACAAATATCAACTTGAGGAATCATGTGCCGAATGACGGTGAACTACACCCTTTCTGAGTATTACAAGCATTTTGACATATTTCAATATTATGAAAATATGACACCTTTATTTAACCAAAACGATTCTTCAGTATCATTTTGGATCAAACCTACCGCATTTCGATATGTAAGACTCGTTTTGGTTAAAGGTGTCATATTTTATATATGAAGGGAATTCCCTTCAAGAATATCGTCAAAAATTGCAAAAACAAAGAAATGCTTATTTTCTAATACTCGTAATATTTTTTGCCAAATCTCTTCTCAGTGAAAATTGAGAATATGAAAATTCAGTATTATCTCTCTCAAGCTAATAACTTTAAAGTAAACGAGAGGAAATTATATTTTCGGTTTATAAACGCAACACACTAAGGAAAAAAATACGGTCAAACGGAACACCTCCTTTATTCTGTAAATGAGAATGGCATGTGATTGCATACTTCCATCTTAAGGTCATGTGCAAATTGCAGGAGGCAAGGCCTAGTTAACAAATCAAGTTTAATTGACAGATGCATAAGGCAATTATCACTTGATTGGTTGTTTAGCATGACCTTGATTTTTTAAGTACACATGCTAGATGAGTAAGTTTTACTCATGAAAAATATAAATCCCTCATCTATTTTAATTATTTGCCAAAATATAGCTGAGAGCTGGTCATGCTAAACAACCAATCAAGTGACAATGTCCTAACATAATCTGCTAGCTTGTGCACATGAAAAAAAACAGGCCACTGCTCTGAACCTGCCATATCTGCTAGTATATTGTGCAGTGCATCAGACAATTTAATCTAATTTATTCATCAGTCAATGCATATACATTCATGCAACTTGGATATGACCCTGCCATCATATGCAGATTTTGTTTGCATCTAGCGTTTCTTCTCAAATATGTCATTTTTCTTTTTGGAAATATTGAAGTGGTTGATTCAAATGAATCGTCACATAAAATGAAGCAGTGAGTTTCTGTGAAATTAACTAAAGAATAAACAGATTCATGCCTTTTGGAGTATGTATGAATGTCTGAATTTTCCATAAATATATAAAAACTAAAATTGACATAATCCTATACCCCGTTCGAGGTATAGCCATTTTTCTCGATCAAGATATAATACCCAGATTGAGGTATAATACCCCTCAATCAACGTATTTTTCCCAACCTGTATAACTGAAGCAAGTAGCTAACTAAATGCATATGTATGGCAAAAAAACGACACACACAGCTAGCATGTGCACACCTAGAAAGTCAAACAGTACCTGTCGTAACATATGTCACTTTCATGGAGTTTGAGAGACATCGATTTCAGCCTAGATTTGAGACTGATTACAGCTTTAAATATTTTAAATTTATTAAAGAGATTTGTCATTCTGAAGATATCAAAGTGATTGAGTCAAATGTGTAGTCTGTCTGTGTAGGCCTAATGGTTAGAATTTGCAGAAAAATGAGCAAGATAGTAAAGCTAAATATGTGGTGAACTGATCCATGATACCCTCCATGGCTTGTATAGATGTCTGAATTATTGCATAAATTTGCAAAAACTAAAATTGATATAGCCATATACCTCGATTGAATTATAGCATTATACCTCAAATGAGGTACTGTACCCCAACTTTAATAGTACTCCATCTGAGGTATTCAACCTATGGTAAATAACATTTAAAATAATGCAGACTCAAGGACTCGAGAAATAAGAATAACAAATATTTTGTGCCTCAAAATAACTTAAATTAGTACAGTAAAGCAGCAAGGCTTTGGTGTAAGACCTCCTATTGAAAAGGTAATATCCTGGACATAGACTGACAATACAACTTGCAGCAGATCCTTTATCAATTATATTTCGTGAGTCTTACACCAAATCGTTGCCAGTAAAGCATTAGCAGTAAGCTATATGGTATAGGATGTCTCGTTATATTTGTTAATGCCACTGTCATTTCTTTAAAGATTTGTTTCATTCCTATTTCTTTCAGGGATATGCTGACATGGATATACTGTGACTGAGACAACAAGGACACAAATATGGGCATAACTGGATTATTGCCCTTCTTGAAGAAAATTCACTCACCAGTGAATATATCTCAGTTCTCAGGCTGTACTGTGGCGATTGATGCTTACTGCTGGTTACATCGTGGCGCATTTTCATGTGCAGAGAAACTGGCTGTAGGCGAGCCCACTGAACAGTGTGTATTTGTACATGTGCAGTTTATACATGGCTCCTTGAAAATATTGTATTATCTTATCTCATATATAAAAAATTAAAATATTCATAAAAATAACTTGGTTTCAAAATTTCTGTAAGAATTATCCGAGGTAAAACCGTCTTAAACACTTGAAACTTACCACAGGGTTTGTCTTCAGAATTAGTCACAATAAAGGGGGACAACTCTATGGAATTATCTCCCCTCATGTGATCCAATAAAATTGACAGATTCATAGCTCTTCTGTTGAATTCTTGCCTTCAGACATGTCAGATGAAACTGACTTGTTCCTCATAATTTCTAGGTGTATGGTTTATGATACAATTGTTTTTTAATCCATTTCAGGCCTTACTTTTCTCGTTAAATTTATGGAAACAGATTCTCGCAATCTAACTCCACGGAAATCCAATGTAAAATTTCTATTCAGATTCTGATTGCTAAAATTTTACGTATTTTGGGGGATTTCCGTCAATTATTTCATGAGAGTACTAATGGGAATTGACTTGCTTTTCCTTCGCTGCTGACACTTGTATTCTCTATTTGATCATTGCAGATATGTGTATTACTGTATGAAGTATGTGAATTACCTGTTAAGTAAGGACATCAAACCTATCTTGGTGCTTGATGGAGCACATCTACCATCGAAGCGGGATGTCGAGAAAACACGCAGAGAGTGAGTACTGCCAATAACTGAAAATCAAGACTGGGATACGATAGAATGTAGAGATTAGAAGCTCAGTTGAAATGCTTGTCCAATGCTGTATTTCAAAGATGTCAACTTCCATAACATGTTACTCGATCAGTTAATGTCATATAGTGAGATGTTGGGGAGAGACCTGCAAGCTACTCAGCTCATTGTTTTATGTCTTATTGGTGTGATGGAGTACTTAATTGATCGTTATCTCTATTGTTTCACTAAAAAAGTTTCCGGAATGTCAAAAGTTTGGGATTATCAGATGATTATGCTAGCCTACCAATTTGTTTTTAATAGGCGGCGTGAAGTCAACAGGAAGAAAGCAGCGCAGTTTTTACGAGAGGGAAAGAAGGCCGAAGCGAGAGACTGTTTTCAGAAGTGTGTTGACATCACCCCTGCCATGGCCTTAAAGTTGATGAAGGTCTCTTAGAAGAAATCTGTATTGTTTGACATGACCGGGGGACATTATTTTTCTTAAAGATGTAATCAGCCTCAAATCTAGGTTGAAATCGATGTCTCTCAAACTCCGTGAAAGTGACATATGTTACAAAATAAAACACATTTGACCACAAAAAAACTAAACTTGCTTCTATCATTCACGAGAAAATAGAAGGAATTGGTTTTTAAAAATAAACGACATGGCATGCTGTTTATTTTTCCATGTCGTGTCAACAAGCGTATACACGTGTGGCGCATTCTACCAACGTATGCTATGCGACTTTATCGAACCTCAGGCACGAGCCATGACGTTATCCCATGGCTGCAGCTGTTCAGCATTCAGATTCGTGAGCGTCGCTACATCACTCAAATGTCACGCAGTGACGTCATTTTTCTCTCCGCGTACAACATATACTCAATGGCGAAGCAGAACCCCCATCAAGCGGGTAGATTTTCAAATTTCTCTGACAAGATATTCTTACATTCGTTGTATATGGCGATCCCACAATCATCAAATATTATTCATATGATGCTGTCGCCAACTTCGCTGCTGAAAAACGCACAGGGGAGAGTTTACAAAATCCATCGATTTTGAGGCTGATTACATCTTTAAGTGAAGATGCAAGTTGTCTCCCTTCAATATAATATGCTAACTGGAGAGTTTCAAAAATTTTGAGAGTCAACTGATATTTTTGGATTCACTAGAAGTCAGACTTGTGACTAACACCTTTACATGGCTTGCTTTTCCATGGTAGCCATGACCAGTTAACTTCTCGCCTCAATCAGATTTTCATGGCGAGCAGGCGAGTAAACTGACTGCATCTCTATATGAAAAAATAAAAGTCAAGGATTTTGGTGAACAATAGACTGTTTATAACCAATCAATTACTACCATCCGACAGATGTGTTTTTCATATTGACTATAAATGACAGTTGAATATTTGAATTCTTTGTTAATACAATATCCATGTATGTTCAATAATATTCATTTCTACAGGCATGTCGTGCTAAAGGTGTGGACTGTATCGTCGCTCCATACGAGGCAGATGCACAGCTGGCTTATCTTAATAAATCTGGTATAGCACAGGTTATTATAACAGAGGACTCGGATCTCCTACTCTTTGGCTGTGACAAGGTAATACTTGGGAGCTGAAGGGCAATGATATGATACAATAACTATAGCAATTAAGTTGGCTCCCTGGTTACACGAATGCCTGTTCTGCGCAGCCTCTTGCGCATAGAAATTACCTCCCTTGTTGTCATACTCTTGTGAGCAAATGGATAGAATGAGATACTTTGACATGCAGCATTTACGTTTCAGCTGCTCATTTTGTAAGCAATTGATACATTATCCCTTGTGACGTCATGACTTCGAATGGCAAAATCTTTGTTGACGTGACATTTGTCGACGTCATGACGTTGCATTGTTGAGACTTCATGCAAAATGGCGGGAAAAAGTGTGGCAGTAGGTAGATTCAGAGCCCCATTCATGCCCTTTTTTGGATGGCGACCTACCTGAAATTTGAGTTATTCAAAAACTACATGTTTCAAGGAATACATAATAAAAAAATGAGAAAATTGACATGACTTTTGAATATTCTGAAAACAATTATGTCTCAAGTATTGGGTGTTTTACATAGTATTCACATTATACCAATTTGCAGGTACACGTTATACAAGCTGAAAATTAGAAAAAATTAATACACTATGCCCCAATTTTTATATCATTTTCTGATATATGATGAACTTCCCGAGCTATAAAAAAAAATATGAGAAAAATGACATGACTTGGCACCGAAACCAGGGAGCCACCTTAACCACCTCATTGACAGCACAGATTTTTAAAAGAAAAACCTTTTCTCTCTTACATAATGGGATAATGGGGTGAAGAATGGGTTTTGCTCAGAACATCTGCCACGTTCAAATCCTTCATTCTGTGACACGGAATGACTAATATCCCTGTCCAGATGACAACTAATCAATGTCTAGACTAGCGTACACTCACAGGTTGGTCCATTCATTAACTCTAACTGCATCAGTTTTGCTTCTATACATGAAATCAGCCAGTAGTGATGTGCCAAAGTTAGACACAGAGCAGTGCTATAACCATGACAATACCTGAGATAAATAGGTCTGATAGTGGCTTTCAAAATGCTGTGAAACCGAACAACTTTGAAGATGAAAGTTTAATAGTCTGTGTAGACTTAACTATGGTAAACAAATGGTTCTTCACCGCACCTCATCGTAACGCCACATGGGCAATACCGCCATTTTGCGCCTCGTTTCTACACATGGAGATTGTGATCTGGGGATCTCCCTATATTGGGGTTCAGGATTGCCCTTCACTGGTTCCTTCTCCATGTGACTAAAACAGGTCCACTATGAAGAAGTATTTTGATTGCCATTCACATCGGTATATGTAGCTTGTTCATAAAAGTAATTCAGTGGGTCAACAGTCTAAGGGAGGTAACCCAGAGCCTTAAATAATGATGTTATCTCCCCTTGACCATACTGACCATTTTACACTGCATACACTCAAACTGGAATGCTAAAACTCCTCAGTTATAAAGCAGGAATTCAACAAAAGACTGTAATATTTTACTTTTCCAAGAGTATGCAAAGCCTCGGCTGAATATTGGTGAATCAAAATCAGGATTGTTATCAGTAAAAATCAGTATGATAGTGATAAAGTACAGCACCTTTACAAAACGGTGTAGGTAAGTTCTGAATATTAGGCAAGAAAAGAATGGCAATTTCCTGTTCCAAACCAGACAGAAGTGTCAGAGTTCTTGCAAATAATCCGATTTCTTGCCTCAAATAAGCTGAATGCCCGTCCAACAAACACAAACCTAAAATAAAGCCATCTGACTCTTTTTGAGAATTTTTTTTTCACAATCATACTTAATGTCTAATCCTCTGTGATGTTTTCAATTACAAGCTAGGTTTTTGTCATGAGACCTAAATGTATGTTGCTATGAAAAATGAGATGATGCAATTGCAGTTGTCTCTCATGGAACTGAGTTACAATTGTAATAAAGTTGTATTAAATGTGTGAAGGCAGTCACAAATGAGGCTCCCAGAGTTGACCTTGGGTGTCATTGTGTACACACAAAGTCATGGTATGCATAGGCCTCCGCTCCTCGGAAATCTTGTCGTAAGAGGTGACTAACTGGGGCACCCGTGGGGTTCCCGGGTGTGAAATGGAATAGGACCTCACCTGTGGGGTCCCTGGTGTAAAAAGAAATGGGACCCTAGTACCCATGGGGTTCCCAGGTGCAAAAAGAAATGGAACCCAAACACTGATATGACTGAAATATTGTTGAAAACGATGTTAAATCATATTTACTCACTCACAAAAGAAGGACTAAAATAACCATTGGAAAACATAAATACCAACAGATAACTGGTGGAAAACGGAAAATGCTATCTTTCAAAGTAGTGTCGGAAATTTTTCACTGCTTGGTGGAAAATCTTCTTTGGAAATTAGGTGGGTAGTCGGGGAATGACAGTTTTACCAGCTAAATAAAAAGGGGATCATGAAAACCCTGATCAATAAATAAATGGATGATGCCTCATGGGAAAATGTTTTCTAAAACGTGTTTATGAACTAGAATAAAATGTAGATGGATAAGTACCATTCAAAATTAAGAAAATTATGGGTAAAGATTTAACCATTATTAGGCATGAAATTTGATCATTCTTTTAATAGTTTCCTCAAAATTGTCATTTCATTGTAGCAAATCCTACCAAGTAATTAACTTCTTTGTGATTTATTTTCCAGGTAATTTTTAAGATGGATTTTTATGGTAATGGTGTACTGATAGAACAAAGCCGGCTCAATGAAGTGATGGACGTCAACAATGGCGGTTACACCTTTGACAAGTTCCGTTACATGTGTATATTGTCAGGATGTGATTACCTCCCTTCCTTGCCCGGTATAGGCCTGGCCAAGGCTTGTAAAGTGTTCAAAACTGCCCGACAGCCTGATCTCAAACTGGTCAGTCTTCGCATGGAAAATAACTCTTACCAATATTTTTTCTTGGATATCCATTTTTCGTACCCGGTACTTTTAATACAGTCTGATGGATCAACTGATATCTTTGTAAATGTTATCGGTATAAATATGCTGGAACTACGTACTTGATATTTTCATTTTCAAAACAGTATTTATTTTTTAGCTGAAAAAACTAATCTCTAGACAATATTGTAATGTGCATCAGTCACTCGATCAGCGTTACGATCACACATGACCTCTCTCAGAATATCCCTCCCTCAAACATTCGAAGATCAGACAGTGAACAACTTCAGACTGTATGGACTTTCTTTCAGTGTTTACTATGCTTTACTATACTAGCTATCCAAGGTGAAATTAAAAAAATGCTTATATTACGGACTGTATTAGCAACTGAAATCTACATGAGAATCATACTGTCAGCTGTGATGTGCTGTGCTATCCTCTCCCAGGGAGCTTTGCGCTACGCTCCATTTACCCCTGTAGGGGTCTCGCCATGTTTTGCAGGATTCTTGCAGAAACCAAGAACTGTTCTATCCAACTGTTTTACTGATCGCAAAATATCAAATTTATCTTGAAATACAGTAAACAGTTATTCAGTGTATTTCAAAACGCCAGTGTCGCACAGTTTGAAGGCAGCTCGACAAATTACCCTAGAACTATATGTTGCAGAAATATATATCTGTGAGTCGCATCTGATATCCATTCGCCCAGTTAGATGGTCGCCATATTCATTTACTGTGGCAACAGATGACCTCGGGTCAACTCCGGCACAGTCCGTTAGACTGACAGCGCTAAATGGAGAGGCACAAAGTAGAACGTAATGAATGCCTGGTAGAGCTTGGTACTGTGCATGACAAATGATAGGGAATGGGTTAATAGTATAGTTATCTCCCTTTGTGCATTTTGCCCAATGTCATGGAATAGTATTCTCTTAGTGTCATTTCATTTAATAATAATATTAACTTGTTGCAGACTGAAGTATAGAGTAAAATAGTGACACGATATAATAAACTCACTTGTTGATTGTAGGTGCTGAAAAAAATACCTTCCTACCTAAACATGAAGATAGTGGTTGGACAAGACTATATTGAAGGTTTTATACGTGCTGATAACACCTTCTTGTATCAACTGGCGTTTGATCCCTGCCACAGAAAACTGGTCCCATTAACCCCTTACCCACCAGAGATATCGCCACAAGATGTGAAGTATGCTGGGCCGTATCCTTTATACCAGTCCATGATCATGAAGACATGCATGATCAACAATAAGTCTGCATGTTCACTTCTTTCCATTTTGTGTCTTTGAAACTTCTGGGGTAAACATGTACATGCGCATTCAGAAAATCTTGTTAGAACTGTAGCTTTCTCTCTTTCTGGGTTAGGCTTGGAAAACGACTTGGAAATTTATTTGAATAAAAAAATACTGGTCTGTGAATAATGACGTGGTATTCATTCTCATATTTTAACATAAAGATCATCGCGATGTCTTGGTCTCCTCACTGAAAACTGTTTACCCGTTCTCTCTTGTAGAAAATCATCTTGGTTTTTATTTGTCTCTAATTTTTATTTTTAATTTCATGCATATTTGAAACTGATGCTAACTGTAGTATGAAAAGGATATTTTGATTATTGATGTGGAGATTCTTTCGTGGATGAATATTTAACGTTGAATCGGACACCTAAAATTCTGGAGCTCCCACAGCATAAACAGATTTTAAACTGCTGACGTTTAAGCATATGACCAATAAACGATACCTGATCGTTCACCAATTAGAGGGGGCATCATGGTCCTGTGACATTCCTAGATAGCGTCAAATTCTAAAGATATTTGAATTGATCTTTCTGGAGGTTTAATTTCTTCCTTCTATTATTCAATGCTTTGGTCAGTAGTCCTAACCTCTGGCCATAATCAAGAACACAGGTCCATTGGCCCTGAAGGTTGAGTTCTAATTTTACTTAAAGAGGTAAAAGCGTCATTTAAAAAATATTCAGCAAATAACATATTTCGATAAAAGTTATTCAGTAGTTGAAAGCAACTATGGTGAACGTGTTTCTGTGACCTCATTTTTTAATATCACGGGCATTGAAATCACACTTCTGACATTCTCTGAAAAACGTAACAGCACCTGCACTTGGCTCCAGTGCCTGAGATGACGTCAGAAAACGCGCACTGGCATTCCGAGCGTGATGCTTTGCAACGTCATACTCGATCTTAGAACTTTTATCGCACTGTGACGGCTTCTAACTTGACGTCATGGATACCTGATCACGTTATCCGATGTCATCTCAGTCATTTCCCATTTTCATGTTGTTCACTAGACCGAATAGAAGAATCTGACAATATTGATCCCTATATGAAATACGAGATTTCAATACTTGAAAATCTTTTGGCAAATGTTGCAAGTGATCATGCTGTTCAGTTTACCCGAACAACTAAAATCACGCTACTACCTCTTTAAATTGAGTAGGAACTGTATATGTGGTAGATGTGCACTGGTTTGCTCATGCAAAGTAGCTCCAGGGAAAGTGATGGTGATAAACTTTGGACCTTAACAGGACTGAAGTTACATGCCGAGAGGGGTGGCCTATCAGACAGCTCTTGGCAATATAGACCTCTATAATGGTGAGAAGGTCTGTGACTATGACCCAGATGTCAAGCAGGTTAGAGATTTATTTTCGTGTAATATTTGAAGATATATGCAGCCGTGTCTCGGAATTCTCAAGGGTGCTTGAAAACCTGAAAAGTCGTTGAATTTTATATTACCAATTTCCAGGCCTTGAAAGTACCTGCATTTAGCTGGTCAAAAAAAACAGAATTCCCTCATTATGTTGTTGATTAAGTTATTGTACACCAATAGCAAGCATTCAAGTACGGCTAATGCAAGAAATCTCTGTGTATTTAGTGGTTGAAAGGTGCTTGAAAGTCATGGAAAAATATTTTTTTAAGAAGGGTGTGAACCCTTTGACTGTTGTAGATAAATCATAGTCTCATATTTATTTTTAGTGAATTAATATTCTATCAATGCCCTTCAATTATATATGTCGCTTTAAGATCTTATTTGTTTCTATTGAATTTGGCGTTCAGTGATTCTATGTCATGAATAATAAATAGCTTTATGACATGTAGTAACTATGTCTGCACTCTTGGACTAAACCACTTGCTGTTAAGGAGGGGGAAGATGACCGTCTCCATTCTCACCAATGTTTTAGATCATGAACCAGTCCCCAAATCTAACCCTCATTGTGGAACACGCTGTCCACAGAGTATATTTGACAACCATTATATAAAAGCCAACGAGATAGACCTGATCTTCAATGTACCTTTCAGTGTAAATGGAAATGATATTTTGATTTGTGGATGCTCGCATTACTGTAATATTCTATAGTGAAGGTATGCCTAAGTTAATTGGTATCGCAATCCCGACCGATTTCGGAAAGGCTTTTCTGCACTTGTTTGATGTTAGATTGTTATGTCACACCAGACTGCCTGGCATGACATCAGTACTTGTAATGTTCAGTCTTCGGGCAGCGGATCTGACGTGACGTCACAATCATGGAAAGATAAATGATGACAGTTTGCAAATCTGAATTCAGCTGGGATTTGAACGCTAACTTCTTAAAAGCTTCTAGCAGACAAAACACTTCAAAGTAACCCAAGTAAAGTAGACAGACTGATATTTTTGTCGTTAGTCCACGTACATAAAATGTGAAAAGGAGAATCTATAAACAAGATGAAATTATACCCACTTGTGATCCTCAGTATGCTGTTGAAACTGTTGCATGAATTCAAATATTTGACCATTCCAGGCTCAACCAGCGCAGAGGAAACGTAATAAAAATACAGATTTCTTATCTCGGATAAGCGTGTGGGACAAACAGTACAGGCCTTCAGGAAAACTTCCTGCACTCAAGGAGAGCCAGCCAAAATCATCTGAGCATAGGCCTTCCACAGCTGGTATAGAACGAGTGGTAGAGGCAAAGTTCGTCAGGAGATTACCATTGAAACGAAACAGAGAAGGTAAGTTATACACCAGAAAATTTGATTTAACCGAGAAGGTAGTCCTACACTGGCAAATGAAATTTAAATCAAAGTACTTAAAGTACTGATGTCGGGTTTACTTGCATCAGAGGAGTTTATTAGTCCCATATTTGGGAAGAATGGTGGTGTTGACATAGGGAATCGTCCTCAAGCTGTTCGGTTTGAAGGGCCAAACTTTCACTTTTATCAAAGGGATATGAAATGGACCATTTTGTACAGCCTTCATGCTGAATTATAAGACCCGAAATAATGAAGGACTGCAGATGCACGAACACGGATTTATGGCTCACTAAAGTTGGTAAGTTGGCTTATTTTCGTATTTTTAGGCACTTTTCGGTGCGGATTTTCTCTTGTTACAAAAATAGGACACCTTTAACCAAAACCAATTTTAGCTATTTTGACCAACAAATAAGTCTAAATATGATTTTGGTTAAAGGTGTCATAATTTTGCAACGAGAATTTTGGAGAGAAAATGTCGACTGTAAATGCACCGAAAAGTGCAAAATACGGCAGGTTTGAACCACTGTAAGTCTGGTTGTGTTTGTCTGTAGGTCTTGATTATTCTTTATCTTTATCTATTCAAATGGTCAATTTGGTGCTTTTTAGACAAAAATTAGCCCCACCAGCTGTGTGTATCAAAAACGCATTGAGGACGATTCCCTATCTAAAGTGAAGATCATCTTTGTGATCTTGCACTATATATGAATCCTAACTTTTGTTGTAAGGTAGCTTACCAAAGATTGAAAAAGGTTCAAAAATATTAAAATTCATATTCGTAATAATAATTCATAAAGTGCCATATAGTTATAGAACAATCTCAAGAATATGTGTGTAAAGTTTGTGTATCCTGTAATTTTTGTATGGCTCCATAAAGGACCATCGCCGATATTGGACAGATCCACATTTGTTTGACACACCGTGTACGTTGCTGTCCTCTCACCGTGACGGGACAACCACAGTTATAATCATCCAGTCTCAGCCAATGTTCACTAAATTTGCATTTTCCCGGCATCGGCAAAATTAGCCCAAAGCTAAATTCCAAACCAACGAACAATGGCGACTGCAATTTGACCAGTTCAAATGGCGACTGTTCTGATACGTAAATTAGTACAGATGTCAAGAGCGTGAGCCAATCAGCTGTCGACATTATGACCTCGACCAATACACGTCACAGAATATGAATATTAATTCAGCGGGAAACAGTCACGAGTTTAGTTCAACCAATGGACTACACAAAATATGTAAATGAGCTGTCTGACCTCGAAGGGTCACCAGCAAACACGTTTCACGGCTGTTTGGTTTTTTATTCCGCAATAAATTTCGCTGAACTTCAGTGAATAACTTAGCTTTTTCCACTCAGTTTCCCGGACTCTGTACATATATTTCCTCTGACTTTCCATGTCCTTTCAACGAAATTCCATTACTCTTAGCGCCTGGAATTGCATGGCTTGTGCGAGGCCTGTTGTGAATGCTGTAAGGGGCATCAAATGAGAACAGTCTCCGGGCAGGAGATCAAAACTACGCATGTGCAGAAGAAAAAAGAAAAACTGAAAAGTGATACTAATGTAGGGTTTACCCTTGGTAAACCCGACAAAAATGAAGGTAGTTACACATGTACACTGGCAAATGAAATTAAAGTAGAAACTAAAGTCTGTCTATTTTAATTAGTCGTAAACTGTAGCGCTCCATATGAATTTACTTTTTTTTTTTGCATCATGTGTTCATGAGTTAATTGACAAACAAAATTAACAAGCTAAATCACAGCTGCTTAATATCGACTGTCCAATCATCTCGCTTCATCCAATACAAGGTTTTGGTCCGGTTAACCAATCAACTGACACAACTAGCACTTTATCATCTGTTTTTTTTTTGGTGTGTAAGTCTAATGATAATGATAACACTCATCATGGTCATACACCACTTTCTCGGATGAATCTTTGTCGTGGAATCAGTTAATTACATCGGGTGGATTACATGGACTTCATAATTTGTCCAAAATGCAAAAATGTGTTTTGTGAATAAATTCTCCGAGATATTTTGGGTTGTTCCAGAAAAATCTAAATTGGGGTGGGGAGAAAACCACTTTTCATACCCCAACCACCCATATACCATTATTCCCCATCTCTCTAATTGTTGGAAGACTGTAGCCCCCCATGTACAGGTTAGTCTTACTATAAGACGCCTCGATCCAGTGCTGATTCTGATATAAGGTGGGTCGTATGGTTTCTCCCAAATTAATAACGTCTATCATTTTCAACCTTTTGTAAGACTGAAAATGTTTAAGGTGGTTCAAATTTGGTCCCCCAATAACAGCGTTATAGCGAGGTTACACTGTAGTTATTTTTGGACTAGCCCATAGGTCATTGAGCTAGGTCAAAGTTAGATATCACTTATTGCACATCTTGTCATGCTATGTACTGTTTTCTCAGAGGAAGAGAAAGAAGAAGCCATGGCGTGTGAAGAGATGACCGACATGTATGCGGAAACTCCTCCTAGTCCTCAGAAGAAAAAGTTGAGAAAGCAGTCTGATAACAGCAGCTCAGATGAAAGTTCAAATGACGGCGACAGAGAGAAAGAAAAGACAACCGTCAAGCGAGACAGTCGACAGTTGTGGGATGTAATGCAGCACGACGATAAGGAGAATTCACACGCAACGATCTCAACACCGAGGAGAAATAAATTTGCTGTCTCTCCCGGGAGTCTGAAAAAGCAGCGCTTCAATGTAAACGCTAATTGTGAAAGCACATCATCCAAGACTGAGGTGAAAAGTCGTTTTTTTAAATCTCAGTCAAAGAAACCTCAGAAAAGCATCAACGATTTTGTTTCGAATGACTCGACGGTCAGTCCTAAATGTAATTCTGATATACTGGAGAATAATGACAGGGAAACTCAATTTAAGGTTCAATCTGATGGAGAAGGTGAGAACGAGTCAGCAAAATCACAGTCTTCTCGTGGGAGTGACATCCAAGTTGCCTCCAATCATGGACGCGACTCACCCTCAGCATTTAGCTGGTCAAAATTTAAATTTTTAAAACAGAGAAAACATGAGGGAATATCCAGTGAAGGGGAGTCTCCGAAGAACACATCGGCTAACACACCATTTAAACAAGTTATGATTTCACAAACTAATGGTCTCTTAAAGTCCACGCTGGAAGGCACGATACAGGAGAATCTTGAAACAGAGGAGATTGACAGCTATAACAGGGAAAATACTGTCATCAATGATGATTTAACATTGCAATTACATACACCTCCTTCAGACAGTCAGACCTCGGTGATCTCTCAAGACCATTCCAACTCGTTCAGTAAGTTCTGTTTAAGCCAGTCCAGTATTCAGACTGTAGATCTGACCGACTCGGAAGACATTGGTGTCGAGAGCCGGAGCAGTCAGAAGTTTTCTAGCCAGGAGAGCCGCAAAACAGAACGTACCACAGTTACGGAAGAGGTTAGTGAGAATTTGTTCTATTTTTTTTTGGAATAGAAAAAATATTTCAAATTAAAAATATCCAACAAGATCTTCCCAAGGCCATAAAAAGTTAATTAAATGTTTCTCAAGTACTATTTTGAAAACATGGAGTGGGCAGGTGGCTTTTTAGTTTATTACTCATTCATGATTCTGTATTTTTTTTAGTGATGCAGGCAGATATTTTCATATTTCTTGGAGATGTGCTCTGCAAAATTAATTTCCAATGAAATTACTTTGATGTAGTCCTGTGCAGTTATATTTGATAGATCCACACATCTGACTGTTTTTTACCAGGATTCATAATTAAGTTACAAAAAAGTAAGTATTCAGCGGGCATTTCAAACTGACGTAGCTGGGTATCTTTTTTTTGCCAAAAATGTCAATGGGTCGAGTGGTGGTACTTGAGAAACATCTAATTAAATCGCTATGGCCTAATATACATTATTTGTTTGTTTATATCCAAAAATTGTTTGAAGCTAGAAGGGACCTACATATTCCAAGTCTAAGTTCTGGTATGTCAACCCCTACAAAACAGTGAATTGTTGTGACAATCTTTGTCCCACTCTCTCAAGTGTATGTTATGAAGAAGAATCTACATAGCCTTGTTTATTGACAAGGGTTGAAGTACATCAGTCTCCAAGCCTCTGTGTGTAAACTTATCATAGCTTCATTTGCAAGTCAAATCCCACGATTCACCACACACATATATGTATTTAAATTGGTCTTTTCTTCCTTTGAAGACTGCTGAGAGTTTAAGCATCATTTCACCCCCACGGTCTAAACCTCCTCTACCCAGAAGCACGTGTAAGTATAGTGGTACTGTAACTGTTCAACAGCTCAACTATGATGTTTCAGTGGTTCATCAGATGTTCAACATTGCTGACTTGTTAACTTGACTGAGTATGCTATTCTACAGGATCCACGGTGTTGAACACTGCACCCATTTCATGTGTACATTGAGATCATAGGCATTTGCGGTGTATTCGACACTTATTATTTTTAGATGATAAATTAATGACTTTCAGTTCCCTCTTTCTAGAACAGTCTTTGACATTCCCACCCTGGCTGAGCAAAAGTCTGGTTAATACATCCGTACAAGTGAACACCTGACCCGTTACTTAGCAGATGTCTGTCTGGAGTGGTATAGGGACACCGTGTACTACAATTTAATCAGGAGAATATACCTTTTCCCACTATAAATTTCAAACAATTGATTGACTTTGCACACCGACACGTGACCTGCAGGTCAGCTCCTGGCGTGAATTCCCTGTTCATGCTTTCGATTCCTGTCGGTGCTATGGGGAATAGGCGCTGTTTCAGAAAAAAAGTACATGGGGGGGGGGGTAATTAAATATAATTTTACCCCCACCACCCATATTATGGAATATAATATGTAGTATAATATGACATGTAACCAACCAACAATCTATCACACAACCACCGATGTAAATATGTAACTCTAATAACCCATGACCCATACGTAGATATATAAAGTGCCTTCTGTCCCCCCCCTCCCCCCCCCATTTTCTGGAACCACCCTAGTCATAAGTATATATACATCAGATTAACATACTATTTGAAGAAAAAGCTGAATGCTAATTTTAGCAACTTCTTAAATCTATGCTCCACATTTTACCGTGTGCTGATTGGTCCAGACCTCAAAACATTTAGAGATTATCACATAACAATAGTTTTGTTGTGATCTCTTTCATTCACGTGACAAACTGGTCTCATTCTTGTGACGCTGTGCTACAAAGCTGAGCATCGATTGGTTCATTCATTGCGCAGTGGGCGGAGTTCACACAGCTGCATCTCGTGAACGGACAGCATGACCTGCATTTCAGTCACGAAATTCTCCCCATCAACATGGGATAAGTTTGCAAAAATTTGCCATTTCGTTAATGAAGTGAGGAAATATTTATCATTGTGCATGTTAGAATGGAGTTAATGTCCTTCTTAGTGAATATTATCGTGTAATAATTTTTCGATGTTTAGTTTTAGGCCTCATCAAAAAACCACCACATCAAAAAATTATTACACGATAATATTCATTACGGCGGTCATAAATATGCCATAATTTATAATAATAATAATTTACATAATTAATATAACCGGAATAATAGGAACCAGAGATTTACACCATGTGCCACCCAGCAGGTTACACCACCTCAGTCAGTGCACAGAGTCAATCTATTGTTTAAATTAACAGGAGGAAAGTGGCATTACCAGTCTTATCCTGGAAATGTAGTGGTCATGATACAGGCAACTCTAAGAAAGATTTCAACTTTTTTGTCCTGCATGTAAAACATTTTTATGTCCAATGGGTTTGCATACAGAAATTTCTGTGATATTTCCTATGGACATGAAAGGATTTGATATAAGGTGATCAGGTGTGGAAAGTTTGTTCTTATGTATAATAATTGTAGTTTAACAATGTTGATAATGCCACTGGTGATATCTTATCATTTCCAGCGAAGGTGGCATGTCGTGTGTCGGGCTTGTCTAGGGGTAAAGGGAAGACAACTCTGACCAAACAAAACTCCTCCTCCGGGGGACAGAACAGCATTAGGAACATGTTTGCCAAATTTGCACATAAGAGCAAGTGAGTATTGTATTTCATCGAAGGGGAAGAGTAACCAAGAAACTTAACCTGTCAGTTCATAACGTACTGATCATTCACTAAATTTCAGCATTACACACCTCATTGGTGTTACCGTGGTTATAAGCAGCCATACTTCATGGTGTCACAGCCCATTAGAAATATATTCTTGACAGTGTATAGTTTAGCTTGCTGTCAAGGAATGATTTGTCAGTTCTTTGTCAAATTTTAGGACCTATTTATGGAAAAATTCAAAAAAATTCTTGTATGCTGCCTAGTATGTTATTCTCGAGTCCTCCCCCGTGGGGTTCCCAGGTGTCATACTAATAGGACTCCAGGCATCTTGTCGTAAGAAGTGACTAGCCTCAAAATATGGACAGTAGTAACTAAATCGCATGACTTATATCATGATTTGTATGTGAACTGATACCATAGTTTCTATATAGCTGAAATATTGCTGTATGTGACATCAAACTTATTCCTATGAAGTAGGCTCTCATTTGCAAATTATCCGGTAGTCAGTGAGTCCATCCGAATCGTTTTGTCGACAAAATAAGGAGAACCGTCGACATTAGAACCTTGATTTTTGGCGTGAACGTTCATTAGGGGACTGTTACCAGCAAGTTCTGAGCTGATCTACTTTTGATGAAAATTTGACCTATTTAGGTGATCTATAACTTTACGCTTGGACCCCCAAGTCATCTAGTTGACCTAAAAACATTACGCTTGTACCCCCAAGTCATCTTCCTCACCCTACTTCGTAGGTCCTGTGACGTTAGTCACACTACTCATGTTCATAGAGTGATTTTAATTCCCAACATTTTGGTATACAGTTCAATGTTGTTTTTTGAGATCTGGCGTTCGCCAGAGGCTCTTTAGAATGCTGTAGGGAAAGGGACAAAAGTGCAAACCGACTCACGGGATAGCCTTACGCTGCATGAAAGTAGTTCCACAGAGATGAGTTTTTGGGATCCTTAGTGGTTGAAAGGCTTTTGTATGTCTATATTTAGTCACTAATAGTCACTTGGCATATATTTGATCGCTTATCTGCATTAAATATTACTCTGTTCATTGTTTTCCCACAAAATATGAGATTAATACGCTCTAAAGTATGGCAGACTGTTATCGTCACTTTACCAAAGCTTGGACTCTGCTGAGAAAATTATACGATTTAGCTGGTTAGGTGTATATGTGAGATATGCTCTACGATAGCTGTAATGTAGTGTACAACATACTTCTGCTTTGATAAGAGTATGTCAGGCCAAAACTAGGTCATCACCTTAGGAGAGCATTAAAACTTGAATCTGTGTCTGTGAAAGGCCAGCATTTGTTTGACCCAGGATTAAGTCTATCGTCATAGTGATAAATTATCAGGGGTGCAGATTTTACTAAAGATATCTCCCGCGAGATTACAATGATTGACGGTCGTGAGGGGCTGGATCCACCATACACAATATTTTCCGCAATTAAATCTTTTTCTTTTTAGTATTACAATTTTGTACATGAGTAGCCAATTCCATAAAATATTCTGCCTACATTCAGCTCTGATTGTTCAAAACTGTTCACAGTTAGGTTGCTCTACAATATGTGACCACAAAAGGTCGTCAAGTTTAAAAGTGATTGAATTATTGGATACCTTAACTTACATATATCTCGACAGTTGAAAATATGTATTTCCACAATATTGATTTCATATATGTATGTGAGTAGTTGAAATATGTATCTCAACAGTTAAAATATGCATAACAACAGCTCAAATGTTTCCGTAGTAAATCTGTATGCCAAGTGTTGATGTATTTCCATAGTAATTCTTTCTTACTTTTGGGGGACATATGTTCATCCCATTCTATGCAGTGCTGCATCTTCTAAGTGCAAGGTGTCACCTTTATATTAACATGGTTAAGACAAAGTACCATTATTGATAAGTCAAATGTGATATTCGGGTAATCCACTTCTGTTTTGGCGAATGCTGTGATAGTATGAGTGGTCATTTTCTTGTCATTGGCTAAATATACGTTACGGCCAAGTGTCGCCCATCGCTGAAGGAAAATACAACCCAAACTACCGATATACTTTGATTTTGTTCGTTCTGTTTGAAGTTGTGTTACGTTTAACTTATGTAAATACTGCCTTGTACATGTAGAATCCTGTGCAAGAAACTCTGACACATGCGTGATGCGCACGGGCATCGTGGCTCGTGCCTCTTCAGCCGACCAAAATTTGTTATGGTTCGACGTACAACCTATTATATACTGCTACACATGTATAGCTAAATAAATATTGGTTTCCCCCCAAAATATTTACCCCTGCAAAGTTTGTGCAAATTAACATAGTTTATGATTTAACATAGTAGTACAGCAAATCCCTTCTCCATGTTAAACTAATCGGAGAACGCATTGGCCGACTATTGGTTCACTCCCTTGTATTACTGATAGAACATTTATTTACACCTCATCAGAAAGATAGTTTTCCTGGAAAGTCTTATGTAATTATATTTGTGAAAAATAATGTCAAAATACTTTGAAAGAGCAAAATTCAGCTATTTTGGTAGAGTCAAGGTTGGATGAGCACCTACTGTAGTGTCTTATTGGACGGAAATTAATTGGGTAACACACGGTTAGCGTACTGTGTGCAACTTCTCTCATTATAGGACTGCCTTTCTTTGGTATGTTCAACTTCATTATGTCGGTACCTTTTAAGAAGGGCTGTTCGCGTCATGAATCCAAACGTTTAATAACTTTAAACATTTAACTTGCACCAACCAATCAGATGTCATGAATTGACATTTGGAAGACGTTTCCTGTCAAAAGGCAAACGTTTCTAGTAGTAATATTCGAGACTTTTAAACGTTTCCGGTTTAACCCTTTCGTACTTATACCGGCCAAAACCGGCCGGCATCATATATACCCATAACGGCCGAAACCGGCTGCAATTCACCACCACGTCAAAAAATCGCCGCACAGTAAAATGTTCGTCAAGTGAGAGGTCGTCGGTAGTCCACATCGTTGGACAAGGAAATAGTCGGCAATATACGTTCAAATTTTATTGTAAATCATGCAATAAACGTATAACAAGTTTATTTTATTGAAGATGTACCTTCCTTGTGGTGAAAATTGAGAAAATCGGCGAAGAATTTGCCGTTTTTTGACCATTTTCAACACTATCGAAATCCCATTTCCCGCGGTAGAATGTTAGAGATATTGGTTTCATTTTAAAGGTCATTTCCAGGTCTTTCGACCTGTGATGAGTGATTTGATTGGATAGGATTGGATAACGAAGGATTTGATTGGATAGAGATGTCATCATTGTTTGATAGCGTGACCAAATTGACCTCGACCGGGCTCTGTTAGTATCGCGAAGCCGATTAGTTGAGACGTGTGAGACAATGGCAGCGATTGGCCGACTGCCTGTCTGTGTGTCGGTCTTCAGTGCCGGTTGAATTTCTCGCCATAGAAAATGGCTCCGTTGAAACTTTAGCGAGCCGACTGTTGGATTTACAATGGGAATAAAGGGTTTCTCGGATTTATATGTCGGATTAAAACCCACACGGACGATGCACTGGTATTTTAGCACGATCGTCCGGTTGAATTGGGCGAATCGTGAAGAGATTTTTTATGGAAACTATCATTTGGCTGGGACATACACTCACGGTAATGTTGTCGAAATCAGAGATATTTTTTTGTTTATTTTATTTTCTCGCCTGGTCTGGTTTTATTTTAGACACAAATGGGCAGATATTTTGAAGGACAGATTAATTAAAGTATGGGCTTTCTGAAAATATATATATTTAGCGTGGTTTCAATCAAGCTACATGCAAATATATTGCTTCAAAAAAAGACTGTCTATAACAAAATCCTCTCGCATGCATTTATCCGAACATACAAGGCTGACAAACGAGACTATCAGCAAGTAGCAAAGAGTTAAGGGAAATCGTTACTGGTTGTGATCGTCCAGTCAGATTTTTTTATTGCTGTCGCGTATGTTCAAACCTCAACATCAACACGTGTCCACTGGCAAAACGTTTGCGCTATGTAGTCTGTTTGAACCAATCAAAATAACCCTTACAACAATTCTCGCATATTGTATTCCTCATGTCCACCGTTCATCATGTCCTGCTCAAATTGTCCCGGTGCCAAAGATATTCTTCAAAACCTAATTTGTAAGAATGGTTTTCATTGGTTGAAATACACTACATACCGGAAACGTTTGCCAGTGGAGATTTGCACGTGCTGGTGTAGATGTTGGAATACACGCGGCCCAAATAAAAAATCTGATTGGACGATCACAACCGGAAACGTTATCCTTTTAACCGGAAACCTTTAAAAGACCCGAATTTTACTACCGGAAACGTTTGTCTTTTGACACGAAACGTCTAAAGTCGCGAATTTACAACTGGAAACGTTTGCTTTTTAACAGGAAAATGTCGGTTCATAACATCTGATTGGTTGGTTCAAGTTTAAACTTTTTAAAGCTTTACAATTTTTAAACGTTTAAGAAGTTAAAACGTTTAAAGGATGCGTTTATGCCTTCATATACCTTGTCACAGGATGTAACTTGTGATTGCGTTTTAGCCACATACATTCGTGTCTGGTACCACCTGTGCCTAACTTGAAATTAAATATATAATTGAGCGTTTATTTCATTACAAACTCATCCCCCAATAACCCAGCTACCAGATCTCATTAAAGCCCATAGGCTCTAGTTCTGGATTATTCTTGTGAAGTGTAATGGGGTTAACTGCTAGAATGTACAATGTAGGATGACAGGAGTTTTGAGTCTTGACAGTGTGAGAACATAAAACAGTTCTACATGCTACACTATCCAGTTCTGATAGTATTGTGTAATCCTTCTGTGAACAGTGGAATTATAACAGGTTTTTTTCGTTGGCAGATCAGAAGAAAAGCCCCGTCTGAACCACACAAAAAGTTACGATGACCTGACCTTGACCCCTGTGCTGAGTCAACCAAATCATTCTACAAGTGGTGATTCTATAGCCAGACAGATTCTACCATAGCTCATTGAATTCATCCATTCTTACATTTTCTTACATTGTCAAGGACAGCATTACCACCTGAATTGTACATGTGAATGTTACGTATGCATTTAACCTCTTCTGTACATGCCCTCCATGTACAATGCATATGTGTATTGTTAATCTCGGGAATTCCTTAAGCTTGGACTTATTTAGATATACCGGTATATATACTGTGTGCTGACATAGTCTTCACCAAAATGGTTGGTGCAGCAGGAGAATTACCAAACTCAGATACATAAAAGCATTTCTGGTGAGTTCGATTGATTCTGTTAATCCCCAAGGGACTTCTTATTTGGTTGAGCTTGATCGACAGTCTACCTGCGTTAGTATTGTTCCAAGGCATATGTTGTATCACTAATCTATGGAAATGTCAATGCAAATTCCGGGAAATCGTTACAAAGAGCATACAGTAAAGAGGGTTAGTTAAGGTTGTGGTCAACAGGCGCGGCTGAGCGACTTGAATATTGGGGGGGGGGGGGAGCCAGACGGGGGTGGGACAGGGAAGGGGTGGTGGCCCCCCTTTCTCAGATGGGGGTCCTCCCCCTGAATTTTTTGGGGAATTTTAGACTTGATTTAATGCACTTTGGCGCTTCTGAGAACCGTGAAAGGGATAGCATATCTCACAATAAAACCTGCTCTTTTCATATTGGAGGGGCCGGGCCTTTACTCCATTGAACACTTCTGGGAGGTAGTGGGTCATGTGCCTCAGATGAAGGGATGTTCACCATATGAAATCGATTTGAATGAAAGCTGCAATCGTGAAAAGATCAGACAATATCTCACTTTTGGTGCCTGAAACCTTTGTGGCAGCCATGCCTTGATGTTTTACATCAAATGGTGACATTCAACATTGAAACGCTAAAGGTAGACTTGCAGCCAGTGACCAAAGTGAGCCTGCAAACAATTATAGGGCAAATGTGTCGGAGGATTGCTAGAGTTCCGATGCATGCAGAATATGGATCAAGGCTTTAATAACAAAATAGGTAATCCTTTGGAGATTACCTGAAAAAGATTATACATGTAGTCTGAAAAAGATTATAGTCTGAAGAACAATCTCAGAATTATTCTAATTTGCCAGAAATGCTTTGATCTGTCCAAGTTTGACAATTTTCCCAATGCACCAGCCATGTTAAATAATGTGCAAAACAAGCAATACATTTGTGAGTGAAAGTACAGATACTGGTAAATTGTCACTCTTTGGTAAACCATTCAACCAAAAACCAATAAAACCATTCATTTATATTTCCTCCTGTGTGAAATAATGATGGCAACAAATGCTTGGTGAATCTTTATCAGAGTTAGGAACTTGCATAATGTATGTTCCCAAACTATAACACTGAAAGATGAAAGAAAGTACATGTACTAATCAAACAAGTTTTACGACCATGTGAACAGGGAAAAATTGGGAAACAGCATTCATGTATATGAATTTTACTCTTTGGAAAAGATATCTTTCAGAAATTTCTCAGTTTGCACAGTTTAAAAAAATGGTATCATTTCAGACATGGAATTTTAAGGCCTGGTCACACTGGAAGAGAATGTACTTTAAGTTTTCCCCCTCTATCCAAAGGACTTCCTGATGTCGTTCAGTTTTAGTGATAAAATATGTTGAACTGATGTCGTTCCGATAGGTGTGACCCGAGAACTTTTTCGAAACTACATCAAACTAAACTCGTTTAACTCCTAGTGTGAATTTTAAAGGATATGGAATTATATTTTCTGTGTTTTCCCGTTTCTTTTCAAGACACTGCAGAGGCATAAAATCAATATCTGTAACAATCTCATTATTGTCCATGTCAAGTTTTGTTGCCCTGTTTGCAGTGCATCAAGCTGATGGATTTCAGAAATGTAAGCTTACGTGATCCATCTGTAATAACTATTATTACCCACATGCATGGAATTATCTGCGTTATCACTGGTTGACAACCAGAGAGGAAGCGTCTGAAAACGGTGATGTCGGACCTTAACGAACAGTGATTGGTCGACATCATATGTGGTCGGACAACCTGATTGAATGTTTTTGGTTCATCTGCATCCATTCAAAAGCTAGGTGCGAGTCACGAGTTCGAGTGATGTGTGTATGCCGTATCAAGTTCAGTGAGACTTGTTGTTATCCTGGTAAAGCATCAGAAAAATTGCCAGACAAATATTGATCAACGAAATGAATGGGAATATATGGCATAATTTATAGTTTGGCAATCGGGAGCCGATGGCATTGATCTCAACTCCTGCAAATAAAGATCCGGAATTTCATACATATTGTATTCTCGAGGGGGAGTTGTGAACTGCCCTCAGGCCCTATGTCATGCCTTAAAGCTCCAGGTCTCTGGCAATTCACAACTCAAATCACCCAACAAACTGATGACATCCCTGTTATTGTCAAAATTTGCCTCTTCACCAAACATGTGAGAGTGAGAGAAATAACCATAAATCACTGATGATATGATCAAGTTGAATTATATATTATTATGAAATAGAAGGGGTACAACTTTATATTTGTTCAAATACATATATTACAAAAGCTTTTACTGTAGTTCAGATTGCAGAAACAGTGTGGTTGTTTTACATTCATATTGTCATAGTGATGAATGTATATTTATCCCAGTATCACGAATTGGTGCTAATGAAGTTTGTCGATGTTCTCTTGATTACAGACCTACATCATGTACATGTAGCTGACAGATGTATATAGTTATGCACCAGTTTTCTATAGGACGCGCATTGTTAATCTTCATTATCCTCTCCTCACCACACTGCTGCTCTCCCTTGTTTTTTTTGCTGGTGAGTGATCGGCTACTCCAGTCTGGCCGTGTCACAAGTAGACGGTAGAACCCCCAGTCCTGTCTCTGAATTTATTCAACCAAACCTGACATTCACACTTCCACAGACTATTTTCAGTGGGGTTGCGGTCTCATTATCGCCATGTTGGACCTGTCCAAAATCTTCCAAAACATCTCCGTTGACCCATGACATAGAACACTTTCGATCTTAAAATTCATTGACTGGTGTTCATTTTAAATTTGATCTTAAAGTTCATCTGGATGAGCGAGTGATTGGACAAATGTGCTGTGGGTCCAATACTTTAGCTAGGTGTCATATAAGGAGAAAATAGCACCATGTTGGTCCTATATTTGTACCGGACTTATTAATGTGGTTAAACAGATGTTTTCATCCTACATTTTTTCACTTTCATGGTCATAATTTTGTCCATAATTTTATTAACTCTTATGATGTTCTGTTTGTCACAGTGAGAGTGCTCTTAGATCTAATGTATGGAAGGGGTTCAATATGTGAAATCTTTCTTACTACTGGTATTATTTGTGATGGGCTGCGAGTTCCGAATAGCACCATTTATGTGTGAATGTCATTCCAGAATGGATGTAAATGGACTTTCAAATTGTGTATGTTTTTTTTTGTCAAATATAAACCTGGTGAATCCAAAAGCTCAACTATTTCTATTAAATATAAATGTCTGATATTTTACTGAAGAGAATAAATATATTTTCTCTTATTGCTTTTATTGACATCACTCTTGTTTATTTCCAGTTTATTGTTTGTTGCATTGTTATAGATACATGTAAGAACTAGAGAGGGGGGGGGGGGGTGATGAGAGGGGCATCCATCCATAAAGTAATGTACTCCACACCCTCTCTTCCCTCTGTAGCTGAATTTAGGGCAAAATACCTCTCAGAGTGTTCACACTTAATATCAGATTAGGGCAATGCCGCTCTAAAATGAAGCCCAATAAATCAGTTTACATAATGCATCCATCAAATGGTAGTTAAAAAATAAATTGTCATTTGCATAATAATAGGTCAAACATTTGTCACGCTGATGAAACAACATTGACAGGTTCTTGAAATGGCAAATTAATTTTAGGACATGGAACAAGAGACAGATTAATGCGCCTGAAGTATTTTAAAAAGTAAGATCTCCCTAACCTGCTTATAGATCATGTACAGTAGCTTTATAGCTCGAGGAGCATGATGTATGGTGCTGCAAATCCGGATAATATTGTCGGTTCTTATATACAGTGCATTTTGTTCCTGGTGAAA
Organism: Hanleya hanleyi; assembly: GCA_036873755.1. Taxonomy (NCBI): domain Eukaryota; kingdom Metazoa; phylum Mollusca; class Polyplacophora; order Lepidopleurida; family Hanleyidae; genus Hanleya; species Hanleya hanleyi. Next base: position 17,544 of record JAVTVY010020036.1, on the reverse strand, counting down.
CATGAACTACATGTCCCATTTCCCTTGCAACATTGTGGGTTACTCGTTTTGGAAAAAGGGTCATCATGTGTGTGGCTCAATTAGAAAAAACTAGTCATATTGGTGAATACTCGGTTAATAATTTCATACCAACAGCCGGTTATGCATTATTATGTCTCCCCCAACTATGTTGGGGGGAGACATATCTAGTGTTTGTGCTGTCTGGATGGATGGATGGATGGATGGATGTCCGTCCCCTTGCCTTGTCTGCAAGATATCTTGAGAACTACTGGATGGAATTTTACCAAACTTGGATGGAAGCTTCATTGGGATAGCCCCCTCATTTGATTAGGTTTTGGTGTGTGGGCGTGCATTCATCCATGTCCAGTGTCCGTCCGTCCATCTACTTGTACATGTATATGCAGGCCTTGTCTGCAAGATATCTTAAGAACTACTGGATGGAATTTCACCAAACTTGGATGGAAGCTTCAGCGGGATAGCCCCCTCATTTGATTAGGTTTTGGTGTGTGTGCGTGCATTCATCCGTGTCCGGTGTCCGTCCGTCCGTCCATCTACTTGTACATGTATATGCAGGCCTTGTCTGCAAGATATCTTGAGAACTACTGGACGGAATTTCACCAAACTTTGATGGAAGCTTCATTGGGATAGCCCCCTTATTTGATTAGGTTTTGGTGTGTGTGTGCATGCGTTCATCCGTGTCCGGTGTCTGTTCGTCCGTCCATCTACTTGTACATGTATATACAGGCCTTGTCTGCAAGATATCTTGAGAACTACTGGATGGAATTTCACCAAACTAGGATGGAAGCTTCATTGGGATAGCCCCCTCATTTGATCAGGTTTTGGTGTATGTGTGCATGCATTCATCCGTGTCGGGTGTCCGTCCGTCCGTCCATCTACTTGTACATGTATATACAGGCCTTGTCTGCAAGATATCTGGAGAACTACGTGACGGAAGTTCACCAAACTTGGATGGAAGCTTTATTGGGATAGCCCTCTCATCTGATTAGGTTTTGGTTTGTGTGTGCGTTCGTCCATGTCCGTCCGTCTGTCCATGTACTTGTACATGTATATGTATATACAGGCCCTTTCTGCAAGATATCTGAAGAACTACTGGACAGAATTTCATCAAACTTGGATGGAAGGTTCATTGGGATAGCTCCCTCATTTGATTAGGTTTGGGTGTGTGTGTGCATTTATCCATGTCCATCTTCCGTCCGTCCATCTAATTGTACATGTATATACAGGCCTTGTCTGCAAGATATCTTGAGAACTACTGGATGGAATTTCACCAAACTAGGATGGAAGCTTCATTGGGATAGCCCCCTCATTTGATCAGGTTTTGGTGTATGTGTGCATGCATTCATCCGTGTCGGGTGTCCGTCCGTCCGTCCATCTACTTGTACATGTCTATACATACCTTGTCTGCAAGATATCTGGAGAACTACTCGACGGAATTTCACCAAACTTGAATGGAAGCTTCACTGAAATGGCCTTATGATCTAATTAGGTTTGGGTGTGAGCTTGTTCTTGCGTGGGTCCATGCAAAATGTGCTTATCTGTCTGTCCAATTTTTGTTCACTCCATATCTTGGAAACTACTGAAGGCAGATGCATGAAACTTCTATACGGTACAGCATGCACTGCCAAAAATAGGGTACTTGAATAAGTTTTTTTACCTCAATTCTAGATAAATTACCTTAAAACAAGAAATGTTTTCTTAGTTTGTCCCATTTTGCCAGATTTATCTTATTTTAAGAAAAATTATCTTAAATAGGATTTAATTTTACTAGATATATCTTGTTATAAGAAAAGTTATCTTAAATAAGATTTATTTTTACCAGATGTATGGTGTGATAAGAAAAGTTATCTTAGCTAAGATGTCTTTTCTGTGATTTGTCTCCTCAAAATGTAAGATCGTGAATCGAGTGGAAACGGATCGCTACACTAATAGTATGAACATGTGGTTTCCTGAAAGAAATTGTTCATTGTCAATTTGTAAGAGTTACTGTTACAACTTGCCTGAGATATACGTGAAATTATATCTTCTACTTGAGTGAGGAACATATTTTTGTAATTTAGTATTTTTATCTGCAAATCCACCTTCACGTGCGGTTATGGTTTTCATATGGGTTCATGTATTTGCCGCCATTCTCAACTGAAATCTTCTGTGCTTCCACAATTCTCGCGAATTATGTTGGTATCCAGGAACATTATTGAGAAAACTCAACTGAGCCTCTCAGTGGATCATTCTACAGATGAATGAGAGTAGTATGTTGCTCAATGTGTTCAATGAACTGAGCGAAAACGTCGAAAATGAGATTTGCTTTCTTTGGGAGTGGATTTACAGATATAACAACAACAACAACAACAAATTGGGAAACATAAACTAGATCCTAGGGGCTTCATGAAAAGTGCGAGTGCACATGAAAGTGCATGGTGAAAGTGCGGATCTCCAGGTCTGTTTCGTCGTTTTTGTCTACCTGAACACAGGCAATTAGAAAGTAAGTTTAAGACTGTTACATTGGTTTCAAAGCAAACGCGAAAAAATATATGTATAAAAGCAAAGATACAAGCTCGACCTCCCATGTGCACAGCAATGTAGAAATGTATTTCCAAGAAAAGCTTTCCCATGTCGAAGAGATATAAGAAAGCAAAACATTTTTATATACATTAGCTAATCAAATCATTTAATATTTACAATATAATGGGGGAAAAAATTGAAAATGTGTTCTCCAGAAGTATTTTGGGGTTGAATAAGCTTATTCATTATATATGTCAGATAGGCATTCAAACCAAAGTCATTGCATCAAACCAGTGACTGCAGTCTATTCAGGAAACCTGTCTTTGTAATTTAAGTTGGTGGCAGGTTGCCTCTGGCAATTTTGACTGGCAGAAACTTTTCAGGCTTTGAGTATTTGCATAAAACATCGGATCTGGATTCTACATGGTTTGTAGTGTATTGATTCCTCCAGTGTTTCCTAGTTCTTTCCTTCTGCTTTGGAAGAATATTCGTATTTGAACTTGGGTGTATGCTTTAGCTTGCAAGACCTTGTCTGCGACTAAACATTCAGGGACTTTCTCCACCACAAGCACCTGATTAGCACAAAGGCTGGGCAATTCTATTTGAACAGTTTAGGTGTTTTTACCATCAAGAGTGCAATATTTGTAATGTCTATGGAGAATTGAAGATGATATATTTTCTAAATTTGAGAAGTATCCATCATATCTTTGGTGTTTGGCTATTTTGCATATTTTTAATTATATCAGTCGCTTGTCATATCATACAACTTTGACATGGGCGAGAAATGTTGTGCAAATATATTTTAGTATTACTGCTATAAATGGAAAGAAATACTTGTCAAGGAGAGGTTTTAAGGATGAATGCCAGAACAAAGGCCTTAAAATATTTAAAATATATTCTTTATTTATCTGTTTTACATATACGACTTACTTTTGCCCTTCAATTGCATGATGATGGGTTGAAAGCGACGTTAAATCCTATCACTCACACTTCAATTGCAGGACATTATTTTATCATGTTTTTTGATTTTGCATGTATACTGCTAACTGTAACAAGCATATATTCATGTTCAGATTTTGGCAGTAATATGATATAAAAAAACTTTAGTTAAAAACGTTAATTGGATTGTAGGGAAATATTTGAAGTGTCACTATTAATATTATCAATATCAAAATTTTTCGTTGTTTTATTGATCCTGTTGGGAATTGCGGCGTGGCTGAAATTATTGGGATACCTCTTCTACATGCATAAACTTTGCATCTAATATGTGCAGACTATTCACTACATGCATCATTTGAATAAAATTTCCCCATCTTCAAAATATTTTTTTGTCATTTAATTTGATTAAATGTTGTTTAGCATGTTTTTCTTAATTAAGTAAATGTTGCTAGCTCAAGATCCTTTTGTTGAATTTACAATGTAAGATAATTTATCTTGAAGACTGTATACATGTTTACTTGAGTAAGAATATTTAACTCAACAGCCTTGAGAAATATTTTCTTATCCAAGTTAACAGCTTTGAGAAATATTTTCTTATCCAAGTGGTCAGTTTTTCTTGAACAAGTTAATTATCTGGAATAAGTTTAATATTCTTACCCCACTCCAAAAATATCTTACTTTAGATTTCCTAGCAAGATAAATTATCTTACTGAAGAAAAAATAAGATTTTTTTTCTTAAATGAGTAAAAAGCGCCAAGATAATTTTTCTCAATTAAGATCTTCGAATAAGATTTGTGAATCTTGAGTAAGATAAATAAACTTATAATTTTCTTATCCAAGTAAATATCCATAAGTAAATTATTCTTACCCCACTCCATGATAATTTATCTTATTTCAAGATGATTTTTTCTTAAAATAAGTTGTTTTTTTCTCGTTTTAAGTACCCTATTTTTGGCAGTGTGTATACTATAGGTGTGGCTCTTGTATGTTTTGTATCTTTCCTATAATGTGATCAGTTTCGAAATAGTTGATGCTTCACAATTACATGTATTTCACATTGGTTGGACGCTGTAGATGTCGACAATCCACTCATTGCTATATAAATCCCGACTCCTCACTGGGTTACTGCAACAATAAAAATCGCCTCTTTGTAATTAATATTTTTAGATGCGCAGCTTTGTTTAGGATACTTATTGCTACATTCATTTTATAGCACTTTTCCTTAAATTATGTGCCCACTCAAGGCAAGGTGGGAGGTTGGGGGAGACGTATGTTTTTGCTTAAAAAAACAACCAGCATAGGCTTCATGCCGGAGCGGCAACTCGAGTGTCAAAGCGGAACCTCTAGTTCTATTATTGTGTGTTTTGATTTAAAAGTTTGTACCCTGCTCTATTGTGCGCGTATATGTACAACGAGAGATCCTGAAGGATCTTGGCGCCCACCATTGTCCGATAATTGTAAGCTAATGACAAGCGGATCTTTTTGTCCATTGTTACTAGGAACAAGCGATTGATTTGTAATTTTGTTTACAGAATTTCGAATCGTGAGCGAAAAAGTGACACTGGAAAACACCAAGATATCTTTCTAAGTTTCAGGAATTTCAAGATTTCTAGAAACTGTACAAGACTACAAGTTAGTCTGAAAGTGAATGTACATGTACAGAGGATCCTTCATCTTCGTTTTGTAGTATTTTTAGCCCAGCATCACCAGATGGTGGGCTGTTCAAATCGCTTTTAGTCCGTGGTCCGTCGTCCGTCCGTAAACAATTCTTGTTATCGCGATTTCTCAGGAACTACTGCATGGATCTTTCTCAAATTTGGTACACAGGTTCCCCTTGGGGTCTAGTTGTGCAAGATACCTTTTCTGGTCCGATTCGAAAATCCAATATGGCCACCAGGCAGCCATCTTGGATTTCCCCATGAAACCTTGTTATCGTGATTTCTCAGGAACTACTTCATGGATCTTTCTCAAATTTGGTACACAGGTTCCCCTTGGTGTCTAGTTGTGCAAGCTACCTTTTTTTGTCCGATTCGAAAATCCAATATGGCCACCAGGCAGCCATCTTGGATTTCCTCATGAAACTTTGTTATCGTGATTTCTCGGGAAGTACTCCATGGATCTTTCTCAAATTTGGTACACAGGTTCCCCTTGGGGTCTAGTTGTGCAAGATACCTTTTTCGGTCCGATTCGAAAATCCAATATGGCCACCAGGCGGCCATCTTAGATTTCCCCATGAAACTTTATCAGGATTTCTCAGGAAGTACTGCATGGATCTTTCTCAAATTTGGTACACAGGTTCCCCTTGGGGTCTAGTTGTGCAAGATACCTTTCCTGGTCCGATTCGAAAATCCAATATGGCCACAAGGCGGCCATCTTGGATTTCCCCATGAAACATTGTTATCGCGATTTGGTACACAAGTTCCCCTTGGTGTCTAGTTGTGCAAGATACCTTTTTTGGCCCGATTCGAAAATCCAATATGGCCACCAGGCGGCCATTTTGAATTTCCCCATGATATTTTGTTATCATGAATTCTCTGGAACTACTTCATGGATCTTTGTCAAATTTGGTACACAGGTTCCCCTTGTGGTCTACTTGTGCAAGATACCTTTCCTGGTCCGATTCCAAAATCCAATATGGCCACCAGGCGGCCATCTTAGATTTCCCCATGAAACTTTATCGTGATTTCTCAGGAAGTATTGCATGGATCTTTCTCAAATTTGGTACACAGGTTCCCCTTGGGATCTAGTTGTGCAAGATACCTTTTCTGGTCCGATTCGAAAATCCAATATGGCCACAAGGCAGCCATCTTGGATTTCCCCATGAAACTTTATCGTGATTTCTCAGGAAGTACTGCATGGATCTTTCTCAAATTTGGTACACAGGTTCCCCTTGGGGTCTATAGTTGTGCAAGATGCCCTTTTTGGGCCGATTCGAAAATCCAATATGGCCACCAGGCAGCCATCTTGGATTTCCTCATGAAACTTTGTTATCGTGATTTCTCAGGAAGTACTCCATGGATCTTTCTCAAATTTGGTACACAGGTTCCCCTTGGGGTCTAGTTGTGCAAGATACCTTTTTCGGTCCGATTCGAAAATCAATATGGCCACCAGGCGGCCATCTTAGATTTCCCCATGAAACTTTATCAGGATTTCTCAGGAAGTACTGCATGGATCTTTCTCAAATTTGGTACACAGGTTCCCCTTGGGGTCTAGTTGTGCAAGATACCTTTCCTGGTCCGATTCGAAAATCCAATATGGCCACAAGGCGGCCATCTTGGATTTCCCCATGAAACATTGTTATCGCGATTTCTCAGGAACTATTTCATGGATCTTTCTCAAATTTGGTACACAAGTTCCCCTTGGTGTCTAGTTGTGCAAGATACCTTTTTTGGCCCGATTCGAAAATCCAATATGGCCACCAGGCGGCCATTTTGAATTTCCCCATGATATTTTGTTATCATGAATTCTCAGGAACTACTTCATGGATCTTTGTCAAATTTGGTACACAGGTTCCCCTTGTGGTCTACTTGCGCAAGATACCTTTCCTGGTCCGATTCCAAAATCCAATATGGCCACCAGGCGGCCATCTTAGATTTCCCCATGAAACTTTATCGTGATTTCTCAGGAAGTATTGCATGGATCTTTCTCAAATTTGGTACACAGGTTCCCCTTGGGATCTAGTTGTGCAAGATACCTTTTCTGGTCCGATTCGAAAATCCAATATGGCCACAAGGCAGCCATCTTGGATTTCCCCATGAAACTTTATCGTGATTTCTCAGGAAGTACTGCATGGATCTTTCTCAAATTTGGTACACAGGTTCCCCTTGGGGTCTATAGTTGTGCAAGATGCCCTTTTTGGGCCGATTCGAAGATCCAATGGATTTCCCCATGAAACATTGTTATCGCGATTTCTCAGGAACTATTTCATGATCTTTCTCAAATTTGGTACACAAGTTCCCCTTGGTGTCTAGTTGTGCAAGATATCTTTTTTGGCCCGATTCGAAAATCCAATATGGCCACCAGGCGGCCATTTTGAATTTCCCCATGATATTTTGTTATCATGAATTCTCAGGAACTACTCCATGGATCTTTGTCAAATTTGGTACACAGGTTCCCCTTGTGGTCTACTTGTGCAAGATACCTTTCCTGGTCCGATTCCAAAATCCAATATGGCCACCAGGCGGCCATCTTGGATTTCCTCATGAAACTTTGTTATTGCGATTTCTCAGGAACTACTGCATGGATCTTTCTCAAATTTGGTACACAGGTTCCTCTTGGGGTCTAGTTGTGCAAGATACCTTTTCTGGTCCGATTCGAAAATCTAATATGGCCACCAGGCGGCCATCTTGAATTTCCCCATGAAACCTTGTTATCGCGATTTCTCAGGAACTACTTCATGGATGTTTCTCATATTTGGTACACAAGTTCCCCTTTGGGGTCTAGTTGTGCAAGATACCTTTTTCGGTCCGATTTGAAAATCCAATATGGCCACCAGTCGGCCATCTTAGATTTCCCCATGAAACTTTGTTATCAGGATTTCTCGGGAAGTACTGCATGGATCTTTCTCAAATTTGTTACACAGGTTCCCCTTGGTGTCTAGTTGTGCAAGATACCTTTCCTGGTCCGATTCCAAAATCCAATATGGCCACCAGGCGGCCATCCTGGATTTCCCCATGAAACTTTATCGCGATTTCTCAGGAACTACTGCATGGATCTTTCTCAAATTTGGTACACTGGTTCCCCTTGGTGTCTAGTTGTGCAAGATACCTTTCCTGGTCCGATTCCAAAATCCAATATGGCCACCAGGCGGCCATCTTGGATCCCATGAAACTTTATCGTGATTTCTCCATAAGTACTGCGTGGATCTTTCTCGAATTTGGTACACAGGTCTCACATGGGGCCTAGTTGTGCAAGATACCTTTTTTGGCCCGATTCGAAAATCCAAGTTACGCTTCAAATTAATACGGTATTCCCGAGTTGTGACGTTGCATCACAAGAGTAGGCGGATCAAACGGTGGGGCATATTCTATAAATTGACTAAAGAGAATATCCATACCTTCTATATCAAGGAGTTCAAATGATTCCGAATGTATTTCTTCAAATTTTAAATCAATTTACTTTAGTCCATGCCATTGCAAGTGATCATGAACTGCCCCACCGTTTCGTCTGCCGACAGGTCGGCTACACCAAGGGACCTCACTCTTGTGACACAACCTCACAACTCGACAACTGTAGACTACTGCGTGTTTCGATCCAAGAGAGATAATTAGCATTCAGACACTTTCAAAGTTTCAACATTACTGCACATACCGGATCCCTCCAGAATTAAGTTTTGTACCATCTTACTATTTTCGAGCATGATATCTTAAAAGAGATAACTCAAACTAGCCCAGTAAACAGAACGGAAATAGCATTCATTCCTCATGATAAAATCTTGAGTATGTTTCATAGCTCATGCGAAAGTGTCAAAGAGATTTGTCTTCGCTTCCATTCGAAATTCTGCAAACAAAATTACAAATCATTTGTTTGTTCTTAGTAACAATGGACAAAAAGATCCTCTTGTCATTAGCTTACAATTAAGGGACAATGGTGGGCGCCAAGATCCTTCAGGATCTCTCGTTATTTTTGCACGTGTCATCATTGGGTACTGAAAGCGAAGACAAATATCTCTTTGACGCTTTGGCATGAGCTATGAAACATACTTAAGATTTTATAATTCTGTTCTGTTTACTGGGCTAGTTTGAGACATCTTTTAAGATACCATGCTCGAAAATAGTAAGATGGTACAATAAATACTGAAGGGATCCGGTCCGCGCAGTAAATTTGAAACTTCGAAAGTGTCTGAATCCTGATTATCTACCTTGGATCGAATCATGCAGTAGTCTACAGTCGAGTTGTGACGTTGTGTCACAAGAGTAACGTCCCTTCATGTAGCCGACCCCCAGCAGACAAAACGGTGGGGCAGTTCACTTGCAAACTGCATGGATTAAAAACTCAAAGAAATACTTTTTAGTTCTGAATTATTTGAACTCCTTGATATGAAAGGTGAAGGTACGGATATTCTCTATAGTCAATATATAGAATATGCCCCACCGTTTCATCCGCCGACTCTTGTGATGCAACGTCACAACTCTGAAATACCATATTAATTTGAAGCGTAACTTGGATTTTTGAATCGGACCGAAAAAGGTATCTTGAACAACTAGGCCCCATGTGGGACCTGTGTACCAAATTTCAGAAAGATCCATGCAGTACTTCTTGAGAAATCACGATAACGAAGATTCATGGGGAAATTCAAGATGGGTGGCCATATTGGATTTTCGAATCGGATCGAAAAAGGTATTTTGCACAACTAGACCCCAAGGGGAACCTATGTACCTAATTTGAGAAAGATCCCAGCAGTACTTCCTGAGGAATCACGATAACAAAGTTGCATGAGGAATTCCAAGACGGCTGCCTGGTGGCCATATTGGATTTTCGAATCGGACCAGAAAAGGTATCTTGCGCAACTAGACCCCAAGGGGAACCTGTGTACTAAATTTGAGAAAGATCCATGCAGTTGTAACGGCTTGGGGTTCGACCCTTTAATACTGTAGACAAAGTCAAGACTGTAATCTGAATATAGTCACTCTTTTATTCTCTGACACCAGATCACACACATATCCAACTGTAATGTAACACCAGACTGTTAGTTCCTTTACAGCGACACAGAGTCAATACAGTGGAGAAACTTCTAGTAGCTATAGTGTTCCAGTGACTTATTCAAAACTATACAGTGAACAGTGAAACAGAGTCAATACGGCGAATACAGTGACCAGGGTAGTGCTTAGCAGAACAGGAGTGCACAACCTGTTCTGTCATGCCAGAATGAATACAACCCCATGTTAACTGCGACCAGGCCTGGCACGGTACACCAGTACCTATAACAATGCGATGATAACAATGTTCAAGCATTTTCCATAGAATGAATTTGTACATAGAACTTTCCAGGATATCAGTGGTGCGTACCAACCCTGTATTAACTAATTTCCTTAAAATCAATTTTCAGTGACAGTTAATTAATTTGATGCAATGATATATATCCACTCCATATATTCTATTAATCTTCATAAAAAGAAAATTCGAAAATCCAATATGGCCACAAGGCGGCCATCTTGGATTTCCCCATGAAACATTGTTATCGCGATTTGGTACACAAGTTCCCCTTGGTGTCTAGTTGTGCAAGATACCTTTTTTGGCCCGATTCGAAAATCCAATATGGCCACCAGGCGGCCATTTTGAATTTCCCCATGATATTTTGTTATCATGAATTCTCTGGAACTACTTCATGGATCTTTGTCAAATTTGGTACACAGGTTCCCCTTGTGGTCTACTTGTGCAAGATACCTTTCCTGGTCCGATTCCAAAATCCAATATGGCCACCAGGCGGCCATCTTAGATTTCCCCATGAAACTTTATCGTGATTTCTCAGGAAGTATTGCATGGATCTTTCTCAAATTTGGTACACAGGTTCCCCTTGGGATCTAGTTGTGCAAGATACCTTTTCTGGTCCGATTCGAAAATCCAATATGGCCACAAGGCAGCCATCTTGGATTTCCCCATGAAACTTTATCGTGATTTCTCAGGAAGTACTGCATGGATCTTTCTCAAATTTGGTACACAGGTTCCCCTTGGGGTCTATAGTTGTGCAAGATGCCCTTTTTGGGCCGATTCGAAAATCCAATATGGCCACCAGGCAGCCATCTTGGATTTCCTCATGAAACTTTGTTATCGTGATTTCTCAGGAAGTACTCCATGGATCTTTCTCAAATTTGGTACACAGGTTCCCCTTGGGGTCTAGTTGTGCAAGATACCTTTTTCGGTCCGATTCGAAAATCCAATATGGCCACCAGGCGGCCATCTTAGATTTCCCCATGAAACTTTATCAGGATTTCTCAGGAAGTACTGCATGGATCTTTCTCAAATTTGGTACACAGGTTCCCCTTGGGGTCTAGTTGTGCAAGATACCTTTCCTGGTCCGATTCGAAAATCCAATATGGCCACAAGGCGGCCATCTTGGATTTCCCCATGAAACATTGTTATCGCGATTTCTCAGGAACTATTTCATGGATCTTTCTCCAATTTGGTACACAAGTTCCCCTTGGTGTCTAGTTGTGCAAGATACCTTTTTTGGCCCGATTCGAAAATCCAATATGGCCACCAGGCGGCCATTTTGAATTTCCCCATGATATTTTGTTATCATGAATTCTCAGGAACTACTTCATGGATCTTTGTCAAATTTGGTACACAGGTTCCCCTTGTGGTCTACTTGCGCAAGATACCTTTCCTGGTCCGATTCCAAAATCCAATATGGCCACCAGGCGGCCATCTTAGATTTCCCCATGAAACTTTATCGTGATTTCTCAGGAAGTATTGCATGGATCTTTCTCAAATTTGGTACACAGGTTCCCCTTGGGATCTAGTTGTGCAAGATACCTTTTCTGGTCCGATTCGAAAATCCAATATGGCCACAAGGCAGCCATCTTGGATTTCCCCATGAAACTTTATCGTGATTTCTCAGGAAGTACTGCATGGATCTTTCTCAAATTTGGTACACAGGTTCCCCTTGGGGTCTATAGTTGTGCAAGATGCCCTTTTTGGGCCGATTCGAAGATCCAATGGATTTCCCCATGAAACATTGTTATCGCGATTTCTCAGGAACTATTTCATGATCTTTCTCAAATTTGGTACACAAGTTCCCCTTGGTGTCTAGTTGTGCAAGATATCTTTTTTGGCCCGATTCGAAAATCCAATATGGCCACCAGGCGGCCATTTTGAATTTCCCCATGATATTTTGTTATCATGAATTCTCAGGAACTACTCCATGGATCTTTGTCAAATTTGGTACACAGGTTCCCCTTGTGGTCTACTTGTGCAAGATACCTTTCCTGGTCCGATTCCAAAATCCAATATGGCCACCAGGCGGCCATCTTGGATTTCCTCATGAAACTTTGTTATTGCGATTTCTCAGGAACTACTGCATGGATCTTTCTCAAATTTGGTACACAGGTTCCTCTTGGGGTCTAGTTGTGCAAGATACCTTTTCTGGTCCGATTCGGAAAATCTAATATGGCCACCAGGCGGCCATCTTGAATTTCCCCATGAAACCTTGTTATCGCGATTTCTCAGGAACTACTTCATGGATGTTTCTCATATTTGGTACACAAGTTCCCCTTTGGGGTCTAGTTGTGCAAGATACCTTTTTCGGTCCGATTTGAAAATCCAATATGGCCACCAGTCGGCCATCTTAGATTTCCCCATGAAACTTTGTTATCAGGATTTCTCGGGAAGTACTGCATGGATCTTTCTCAAATTTGTTACACAGGTTCCCCTTGGTGTCTAGTTGTGCAAGATACCTTTCCTGGTCCGATTCCAAAATCCAATATGGCCACCAGGCGGCCATCCTGGATTTCCCCATGAAACTTTATCGCGATTTCTCAGGAACTACTGCATGGATCTTTCTCAAATTTGGTACACTGGTTCCCCTTGGTGTCTAGTTGTGCAAGATACCTTTCCTGGTCCGATTCCAAAATCCAATATGGCCACCAGGCGGCCATCTTGGATCCCATGAAACTTTATCGTGATTTCTCCATAAGTACTGCGTGGATCTTTCTCGAATTTGGTACACAGGTCTCACATGGGGCCTAGTTGTGCAAGATACCTTTTTTGGCCCGATTCGAAAATCCAAGTTACGCTTCAAATTAATACGGTATTCCCGAGTTGTGACGTTGCATCACAAGAGTAGGCGGATCAAACGGTGGGGCATATTCTATAAATTGACTAAAGAGAATATCCATACCTTCTATATCAAGGAGTTCAAATGATTCCGAATGTATTTCTTCAAATTTTAAATCAATTTACTTTAGTCCATGCCATTGCAAGTGATCATGAACTGCCCCACCGTTTCGTCTGCCGACAGGTCGGCTACACCAAGGGACCTCACTCTTGTGACACAACCTCACAACTCGACAACTGTAGACTACTGCGTGTTTCGATCCAAGAGAGATAATTAGCATTCAGACACTTTCAAAGTTTCAACATTACTGCACATACCGGATCCCTCCAGAATTAAGTTTTGTACCATCTTACTATTTTCGAGCATGATATCTTAAAAGAGATAACTCAAACTAGCCCAGTAAACAGAACGGAAATAGCATTCATTCCTCATGATAAAATCTTGAGTATGTTTCATAGCTCATGCGAAAGTGTCAAAGAGATTTGTCTTCGCTTCCATTCGAAATTCTGCAAACAAAATTACAAATCATTTGTTTGTTCTTAGTAACAATGGACAAAAAGATCCTCTTGTCATTAGCTTACAATTAAGGGACAATGGTGGGCGCCAAGATCCTTCAGGATCTCTCGTTATTTTTGCACGTGTCATCATTGGGTACTGAAAGCGAAGACAAATATCTCTTTGACGCTTTGGCATGAGCTATGAAACATACTTAAGATTTTATAATTCTGTTCTGTTTACTGGGCTAGTTTGAGACATCTTTTAAGATACCATGCTCGAAAATAGTAAGATGGTACAATAAATACTGAAGGGATCCGGTCCGCGCAGTAAATTTGAAACTTCGAAAGTGTCTGAATCCTGATTATCTACCTTGGATCGAATCATGCAGTAGTCTACAGTCGAGTTGTGACGTTGTGTCACAAGAGTAACGTCCCTTCATGTAGCCGACCCCCAGCAGACAAAACGGTGGGGCAGTTCACTTGCAAACTGCATGGACTAAAAACTCAAAGAAATACTTTTTAGTTCTGAATTATTTGAACTCCTTGATATGAAAGGTGAAGGTACGGATATTCTCTATAGTCAATATATAGAATATGCCCCACCGTTTCATCCGCCGACTCTTGTGATGCAACGTCACAACTCTGAAATACCATATTAATTTGAAGCGTAACTTGGATTTTTGAATCGGACCGAAAAAGGTATCTTGAACAACTAGGCCCCATGTGGGACCTGTGTACCAAATTTCAGAAAGATCCATGCAGTACTTCTTGAGAAATCACGATAACGAAGATTCATGGGGAAATTCAAGATGGGTGGCCATATTGGATTTTCGAATCGGATCGAAAAAGGTATTTTGCACAACTAGACCCCAAGGGGAACCTATGTACCTAATTTGAGAAAGATCCCAGCAGTACTTCCTGAGGAATCACGATAACAAAGTTGCATGAGGAATTCCAAGACGGCTGCCTGGTGGCCATATTGGATTTTCGAATCGGACCAGAAAAGGTATCTTGCGCAACTAGACCCCAAGGGGAACCTGTGTACTAAATTTGAGAAAGATCCATGCAGTTGTAACGGCTCGGGGTTCGACCCTTTAATACTGTAGACAAAGTCAAGACTGTAATCTGAATATAGTCACTCTTTTATTCTCTGACACCAGATCACACACATATCCAACTGTAATGTAACACCAGACTGTTAGTTCCTTTACAGCGACACAGAGTCAATACAGTGGAGAAACTTCTAGTAGCTATAGTGTTCCAGTGACTTATTCAAAACTATACAGTGAACAGTGAAACAGAGTCAATACGGCGAATACAGTGACCAGGGTAGTGCTTAGCAGAACAGGAGTGCACAACCTGTTCTGTCATGCCAGAATGAATACAACCCCATGTTAACTGCGACCAGGCCTGGCACGGTACACCAGTACCTATAACAATGCGATGATAACAATGTTCAAGCATTTTCCATAGAATGAATTTGTACATAGAACTTTCCAGGATATCAGTGGTGCGTACCAACCCTGTATTAACTAATTTCCTTAAAATCAATTTTCAGTGACAGTTAATTAATTTGATGCAATGATATATATCCACTCCATATATTCTATTAATCTTCATAAAAAGAAAATTCGAAAATCCAATATGGCCACAAGGCGGCCATCTTGGATTTCCCCATGAAACATTGTTATCGCGATTTGGTACACAAGTTCCCCTTGGTGTCTAGTTGTGCAAGATACCTTTTTTGGCCCGATTCGAAAATCCAGTATGGCCACCAGGCGGCCATTTTGAATTTCCCCATGATATTTTGTTATCATGAATTCTCTGGAACTACTTCATGGATCTTTGTCAAATTTGGTACACAGGTTCCCCTTGTGGTCTACTTGTGCAAGATACCTTTCCTGGTCCGATTCCAAAATCCAATATGGCCACCAGGCGGCCATCTTAGATTTCCCCATGAAACTTTATCGTGATTTCTCAGGAAGTATTGCATGGATCTTTCTCAAATTTGGTACACAGGTTCCCCTTGGGATCTAGTTGTGCAAGATACCTTTTCTGGTCCGATTCGAAAATCCAATATGGCCACAAGGCAGCCATCTTGGATTTCCCCATGAAACTTTATCGTGATTTCTCAGGAAGTACTGCATGGATCTTTCTCAAATTTGGTACACAGGTTCCCCTTGGGGTCTATAGTTGTGCAAGATGCCCTTTTTGGGCCGATTCGAAAATCCAATATGGCCACCAGGCAGCCATCTTGGATTTCCTCATGAAACTTTGTTATCGTGATTTCTCAGGAAGTACTCCATGGATCTTTCTCAAATTTGGTACACAGGTTCCCCTTGGGGTCTAGTTGTGCAAGATACCTTTTTCGGTCCGATTCGAAAATCCAATATGGCCACCAGGCGGCCATCTTAGATTTCCCCATGAAACTTTATCAGGATTTCTCAGGAAGTACTGCATGGATCTTTCTCAAATTTGGTACACAGGTTCCCCTTGGGGTCTAGTTGTGCAAGATACCTTTCCTGGTCCGATTCGAAAATCCAATATGGCCACAAGGCGGCCATCTTGGATTTCCCCATGAAACATTGTTATCGCGATTTCTCAGGAACTATTTCATGGATCTTTCTCCAATTTGGTACACAAGTTCCCCTTGGTGTCTAGTTGTGCAAGATACCTTTTTTGGCCCGATTCGAAAATCCAATATGGCCACCAGGCGGCCATTTTGAATTTCCCCATGATATTTTGTTATCATGAATTCTCAGGAACTACTTCATGGATCTTTGTCAAATTTGGTACACAGGTTCCCCTTGTGGTCTACTTGCGCAAGATACCTTTCCTGGTCCGATTCCAAAATCCAATATGGCCACCAGGCGGCCATCTTAGATTTCCCCATGAAACTTTATCGTGATTTCTCAGGAAGTATTGCATGGATCTTTCTCAAATTTGGTACACAGGTTCCCCTTGGGATCTAGTTGTGCAAGATACCTTTTCTGGTCCGATTCGAAAATCCAATATGGCCACAAGGCAGCCATCTTGGATTTCCCCATGAAACTTTATCGTGATTTCTCAGGAAGTACTGCATGGATCTTTCTCAAATTTGGTACACAGGTTCCCCTTGGGGTCTATAGTTGTGCAAGATGCCCTTTTTGGGCCGATTCGAAGATCCAATGGATTTCCCCATGAAACATTGTTATCGCGATTTCTCAGGAACTATTTCATGATCTTTCTCAAATTTGGTACACAAGTTCCCCTTGGTGTCTAGTTGTGCAAGATATCTTTTTTGGCCCGATTCGAAAATCCAATATGGCCACCAGGCGGCCATTTTGAATTTCCCCATGATATTTTGTTATCATGAATTCTCAGGAACTACTCCATGGATCTTTGTCAAATTTGGTACACAGGTTCCCCTTGTGGTCTACTTGTGCAAGATACCTTTCCTGGTCCGATTCCAAAATCCAATATGGCCACCAGGCGGCCATCTTGGATTTCCTCATGAAACTTTGTTATTGCGATTTCTCAGGAACTACTGCATGGATCTTTCTCAAATTTGGTACACAGGTTCCTCTTGGGGTCTAGTTGTGCAAGATACCTTTTCTGGTCCGATTCGGAAAATCTAATATGGCCACCAGGCGGCCATCTTGAATTTCCCCATGAAACCTTGTTATCGCGATTTCTCAGGAACTACTTCATGGATGTTTCTCATATTTGGTACACAAGTTCCCCTTTGGGGTCTAGTTGTGCAAGATACCTTTTTCGGTCCGATTTGAAAATCCAATATGGCCACCAGTCGGCCATCTTAGATTTCCCCATGAA
>JAVTVY010020034.1:0-72019 GCA_036873755.1 Hanleya hanleyi | reverse complement strand
GTAACAACCGGACGTGGTATATATCTGTAATGTATGATTAGAATTTGTGTTCATTTATGTACAGTATACATCAGATTCCCACATCCCTAATGTCAACTGCAGCAAGACCTCATTAAATGTGACATCCTCTGATCCTCTGTGATCATGACGCTGTTATTTTAATGAATGGGCAGGGTTTCCACTTTCACTGGGATGAACATGATTCCCTATTTTCCTTTCTCCGCCAATACATGGGGTTTGTCTCCATTATGGAGAATACCCCGATCATGATATCACATTACAGAAGACTGTTAACCAAAGACTGTTACTCTAAGACTGATACTATAAGACTGTTACTCTAAGACTGTTAATGTAAGCTCAAATATGGTACATTAAGCTGTGACTGTAGGGTTCCTCCATGATTTTTTTCCTCTTCATGGATGGATGGATGGATGTACTTGGGCACTCCATCGCACCGCGATGGGCACAGGTCGTGCGAACACGCCGTGCAAGCCGTTTCCCCCAACCCGCCCTACACATGATCCCTCGTAACAGTGTCACATAGACACTGTTTCATACCCAATTTATTTGTGTTGGTCCTGAACAGCTGTGATGATTTTCACGAAATCAATGACAAGCCAACATAGTCCGAGGGCATAATCTGATTCCAGGGTTTAAACCCCACAAGCTGCCAGAGTTTTGTTTTAACCCTTTATGTACCATATCATACTGAAAGAAAAGTAGTTCAACAATTGCCTGATCTTGGCATATGGACACAGGAAATTTCTGGAGAAATATTTTCATCACATTACATCTTGTTGGAAAGCTTGGATTATCGTCTTTGAAAGTACAAGTATGTACATGCTGATATGTATATCTTTGATACATTCATGTTCATGACAAGGTTAATACCAGTTTGGAACTGTCATAACCCCCCACAGACAGTTAATTCCCTAGCCTAATTAGCATTCAGTAATTGTTTATCTAATTTTAACAAGCTAGCTAACTTCAAAATTGTCAAACTTACTGTCGACGCCTTCCATTTCCCATACACCACTTATAATTTTGACAGAGGGGTAGAAACCAGAAATGAGATTTTGTCATCACAATTTCACAGTCTCTCTCAATATTAGAGCTTCCTGTTTCCCTGAATGTGTTATCTCCTGCATACAGGCTGTGCATCAAACTGATATTATCTACATAGAACAATGGTTTTGTTTCAATGTTCAGATTGTAATGTCAAGCACATCCTGAAAGTTTATTTCTCAAAATATTGGTACATGTAGATACTGAAAAACAAAATATAATAATTCCTTTTTCTACCCCACTCCTTTACCTTATACATATTACCAGAAGCAAATGAACTAGAAGTGTGCAACATTAGCTATACGGCACTGGCACTTGTCAAACTGCCTACATCACTAGACTCTTGCACAGTCCCTATAGAAGCAAGACTGGATGCAAAGTCACCATGCGGGAGATCATGGGTGTGCCTAATTATGTATGTCTTATGGCAATCTGATTAAAATCAGATCCAGAAACCGATTCTCCAACTAGATCTGACTTTCATCCCGTATCTCAAGGTCATTCGCTGACCTTCTTGCATGAAAATAACTCTTTACGGCTACATCATATTTAACCTATCAACAGAACATATGTTATGATATGATACATGTAGGACAGATGTCTTCTTGTGCAACCAACTTACTGGGATATATGACCTAGTAAACAGGCAAAGTTCAAAATAAACAAAATTAGAATCGCCTTGCTGCAGGAAAATACATTAACAACCTATTTATGAAAAGTGATGAAGAATTAGTTATACGGTAATTTCCCTAATAATTCACGATGCAGTGATGAAACTCGCTACTTCAAAAATTGGTTGCTTTAGAATTATTTGTCGAGCTAATTCCAGAAAAATGCTTGTGTTCGAATTATATGTTATGCTGATTTTCACGGAAAATCCAAAATGGCGGACCGCTTCACCGCGATCGTTGTGATCTATTTATTACTGTGTATTATGTTTGATATCTCTATCAGAGTTCATTCAAAAGACTCTGGGACTCTTTAGGGAGAAATATCAGCATTCCGAATTGGTTTTATGAAAAGTCCGATGTGACTATGAATATATGAATTAAAATTATCATGTTTTGAATTAATATAACATACGAATAAAGACTTGGTAATGATAGAAAGAAACACATTATTATATTAAGTAACAAATTTGAGAGATTTCGAATGTTAATCCATTTGTCCATCGTATATGCCTTATTGACCTGCCTGACCTACTTGAAATTTGCTTTGTATTTATCCACAAAGGAGATGTATGGTTTTGATATCAGACGAGGATGATATAAACACCACCATGTATACACATTCCATGCTGTTGATTGGTTGTCAACTTGGCCCGATTCAAGTTGAAATTTGAATTCATGTCATCAGCCCTCTCTGTCTTAATATATAATTATAGGAGTCAGAATTTCGCTGATTTCGTGCAGAAATTTGAGATAAGGAGAGGGTCAGACCCAGTTAGAGAATCAGTTTCTTGATCTGTTTTTAATCAGATTCGTTTCTTTGGCTGACTATTTCAATTTCAGCATCAGCTCATCTCATGTGAGCCATCACTCGATTTTTGTTGTGAATCTGCGTGAATGCGATACATAGCGATCTTACTGCTCAACTACATCACATCATGTGTTATAAGCAGAGAGGCCTATGCATTCTAGCTAGTCAAATCTAAGGTTGCAGAATTCTAATTGATTGGCTTCTGATATTATATACATGTACAAGAGCTTGGATTATACAGAATATTCACGCACCAATCTCAATTATCCTAGATATTTATCTTGTTTACAGCATATGTATCTGCTCAACAGACAACAAGGAAGTAATTGTGATTGTACATGGAATATTAAATATTACTTTACACTGAATTGAGATTATTACTTTTGATTTCCTGTTCAAGTCCACTGGTGAGTAAATCAGGCTCATTACCACTTGGAGAGTTACGACTGAACAATGTCTGACGGAGAAGCCTCACCCAATCATCAGATTCAAAATCTGAAATTCAAATGTAATAGATATATATGTAAAATTAACATATAATAATAATAATAATGCAATCATTTCTATTTATAAATAATCTGCATTAAACAAAATGAGTATAAAATATAAACAATTTCTATAGTACATGCATCAAAATTTATCCAGTGTTGGACTAATATATTCCTTATTAACAGGTTCTACCAAATACCCCCTGCACGAAAACATACAGAGAAGCTGTGTCCGAGAATAAGTTGATATTTT
This sequence comes from Hanleya hanleyi, assembly GCA_036873755.1. Classification (NCBI taxonomy): domain Eukaryota; kingdom Metazoa; phylum Mollusca; class Polyplacophora; order Lepidopleurida; family Hanleyidae; genus Hanleya; species Hanleya hanleyi. The sequence goes on along the minus strand of JAVTVY010020034.1, from coordinate 68,734 downwards.
TTCTACAAAAAATGACATCAAATTGGATGTTATAACATAATATATTTTTCAGTTAAAAACAAAGTTTGAATAGATTCTTTTTTTTGTTATTTCTGTTTTTCAGCATGAAAATGAAAGAAAATAATAAAAAATAAAATTCCTGCCGACCTACCTAACCAAGTTTTCTTAAGTTGGTTACTGGAAACAAATATTATTGTGGATGGCCTAAACTGCTATAAAATGTCAAATATAACCTCTGACAACAATTTTGCATAAAAAAATTATGGAGTATGGGGCCCATTTGGTAGAATCTTTAAATACAAAGAGCATGCACATGACAAGTTTGTATAATAGGTTATGCATACATGTACACAATAATCAGATGGATGAACAGTTTTAGGTAATGCTGACTGAAATCAGGGGCCCATTTCATGAAACCTCACTTGACTGGCTTTATCAAGGGCAATTTTCACACTTGACCAAGTGCACTTCAAGAAATCCTCAAGTTCCATTCCACCAAAAGTTTTTGGCTGCACTTCATCAAATGATGTTCGAAGTGACCTTTTTAGAGCTCTTTTGTGCGGTTTGGTAATAAAGAGTAACCCGTAGAATCAAGTGTATGCTCAAAATACTTGATGCGCAGCAGCAGATCAGTAGACTTTCAGGTGTCGAATAAATATGTCTGTGCCATTTTTGGATCTACGAGATGAAGAACAATGCCCATACATGCATTATGATGCTTGAGCCCATGAAAAACTTGAGGGTGAGACTCACATATCCCCTCAGCTTTCCCCAAGCAATTGAAAATTATGCTGAGAATGTGCAAAATATTAAGGTTATATTTACTAATCCTCCAGAATTGTCCTTTTCAGAGCATATAATTAATTCTGAAGATATGACAGCTACATTCGCGCATATATCGCAAAATCATAGATCATTACACCCAAAAAGGGGTTTTTGTATGCTTCTAGAATACAAGTGGATAAATATTAAAGTTTCCATAATTTGGTAGCTGTACCAAACACAGTTCTTCAGATATAATCGGTTACAAAGCATATCCGAGACCAAACCCGAAAAGGGGCATAACTCCATAAAATAAGGATCCAGATGATGAATTTTTTGTAGGCTTCTAGAATACAACTAGATAAATAAGTTTTCAAAATTTAGTAGCTGTACCGAACATGGATCTGCAGATATAACTTGTATATATATCACAAAATCAGAGATTATTACATCCGAAAAGTGACTAACTTCATAAAATATGGGCCGAAACAACTAATCTTTTTGTCATGTTTGTAGGCATCTAGAATACAACTAGGTCAAAAAAGTTTCTCATAATTTGGTAGCTGTACCAAAGACAGTTAATTAGACCATTAAGTGGTTAAAAATAACGGCTGAGGTGACTAATTTTCTGTTGGCATCTAGAATATAACTATATAAGTAAGTTTCCAAAATGTAGTAGCTGTATCAAACACAGTTCTGGAGATATAGTTTGTTACATTCAAGGATACATGACAAGATCAGAAAGTAAAACATCTGTGAAGGGGCATAACTCTGTAAAATATGGACCGAGCATAGCCATTTTCGATAGGCATCTGACTTACAACTAAATCAGTTTCCCAAATTTAGTCACTCTATCTCAAGTAGTTTCGACAAAAATGCAGTAACGGACAGACACGTACAAACGGACGGACGTACATGTACATGACGACGACAATACCCCGTGGACAAAGTGACCGAGAGGTAAAAACTATTTTCGACACATCTCCCTTCACATTGCTTATTCCAGGTAAGTTTTTATTTCAAACGCGATTTTCAAGGGAGGGCCGACCAGACACGAACTACATGTAAAGTGTGATTTCATGTTGTTCAAGTGAACTTTCATGAAAGGCAAAAACTCAAGTCAAGGGAGGTTTTCAAGTTCACTTGAACTTTCAATTGCAAAAACTGCCTCAAGTGAGGTTTCATGAAATTGGCCCCAGGAACTTTTAAAAACATCTCTGGTGCTCAAGTATTGATAAATTATAGAATTCAGACAATCCTGGACACAGACAGACTTGTTAGCATTTGAAAGCTATACAACTGTAATAATCTAACTGTAGTATTATACAGTTAAAACATCTGTCAGTGGGCATACTAATCAATCTGGCAATGGCAAATCACATAAAAATTCATGGCTCATAGCAAATTGTTGAATATTCTTGCGAATTTCCACAATGAAATTTTTTCCAATGAAAATACAGAACATGAATTTGAAATTCTGAGTGGACAAATCAATTAGTGAAGATACCTGGAGATGTGCAGAAGTTTGTGAAAAGATGGATTGATATCTCTAAGTTGTCTCCCTTTAATAGTTCCCTATTCACTGTTACCTGACTCGCATATGAACTGACGTGATGTGTTGTCGTTATAGCAGACTGCGAAGGCACATTTTCTCATGTCAGGAGGAAGTCTGCTCACATCTTTGGCCTCTGCCAGTGAGATCTCTTTTAAGTTCACATCATAGCGTGCTGACACTTCGTCCTCAAATCGCTCCAAGCGTGTGGGGCCCGTACTCGAGGCTTTTCTTAGCACAAACCATTTTTTCTTTAACAACTGTGAAGATCAACAAATGGAATAATCATCAACACATGTATATTATTCAATGTTCATGATATATGTATATAGATTCCTGTTCAAGTGTTGCTTGTTATAATATAATGGATACAATAAGATACAATATTGATATGTTATATACAATGGATACAATAACATACAATATTGATATGTTATAATATGTTATAATATAATAGATACAATATGTTATAATATAATGTATGCAATAAGATACAATATTGATGTTATAATATAATGGATACAATAAGATACAATATTGATATGTTATAATATAATGGATACAATAAGATACAATATTGATATGTTATAATATAATGGATACAATAAGATACAATATTGAAATGTTACAGTATAATGGATACAATATTGATATGTCATAATATAATGGATACAATAAGATACAATATTGAAATGTTACAGTATAATGGATACAATAAGATACAATATTGATATGTTATAATATAATGGATACAATAAGATACAATATTGAAATGTTACAGTATAATGGATACAATAAGATACATGTACAAATTCAATATTGATATGTTATAATATGGATACAATAAGATACAATACTGATGAATTGTCACCATAACACATGGAATACATGTACATCTTAAACTGCTACATTATAAAATTTACAGGTTTTTTTTACAAAAAGATGCTACTTTAAAATATTAAAATGGTGCTTTTTAGTAACTGATCATTCAGATGTTAAGACATAGTAAATAACACTGAAATGTAGCTATTTATAACTTATCAATGAAAAGTTGCTAATGATCATTAAAATTTTGTTCGTGACTTGGTGACATGTACCATTGGAAAGTAGTAAAATATTGCTCTTTTAACCCTTCGAACACGAGAGTTTCCATGTCTATTAACACCTGACCCTGAGCTCCCTGCTAAAAGAGAGATACAAACGACAATTTTGTCAGATGCATATTCTAAACAGCGTTGCTCACCCCCTGGAAACTCTACGAGTGGCAGAGGATCCCTTTTGGACTTGGGCGACCAAACTAAAACTGTGGAGCAGATAAGACTTAAAACGTTATCTGATTGGCTGAATAGTCGGTTCTGACAACAGAAGCCGCTAAAGTGGCTTCTCGGGTATATAGGCCTACATTATATAAATAGGCTGCTTAGCGTCCTCTAACGTTCAAAGGGTTAACATTGTAAGGATAATAACTTTCTAAATGTATTCCAAGAAAGGATGAGATACTGAGCAATGTTGAGATTTCTTTGATTTTTAACTGATTTCCAAATTTATTTTTCAAAATAATAGAGAGAAAATGCTATCTCTCACAAATGTGAATTTTTTATATTAAATTTTCTTAACAAATAGTATTTGAGAAGTTTTGCAACATGTCGATTTCCAATCGCTATTATCAGTTTTATTCTGCATTGCCAAGCATGGTTCACCAGTGATTGAACAAAGACAACACAAACACAAGAACGGAACCAGGAACAGAAAGGTGACATTATCCTGATTACACACAAAACTCTCGTTAAAGATTTCTCCATTGCATCCTATCGGGATATTTTTCATACTTAGTGGCTATTATAGCCCTGAGACATGCTCATTTTTATCAATTATGTTTTCATTACACCATCTCAGGGGTGCTAATTACTCAGCCGAGGATCAAATTCTCTCACTCTGCAATCTTATCACCCTGAGGAGTAGATTATGATATTATCTGGAGAGGCTGTTTTATTACAATAGCTGAGCCACTTTAAAAGCCAGCTGATATCAATACACATCATACACGTCATATACATGTACCTCTCCCATTATCCACCTTCATAAGCACATTCATAAACACATTCAGGGACTTAACACCAGAAGTGATCTTGAAAATCAACTAGACCAGTTATCAGCTACATTCAGACATCAGTTTTTTTGTCATGCACATACATGTATGACCACAAAATGTGGTTGAAAGGAGAAATATTGTCAGAAGTTGGCCAGACATGATTCAATTGCAAATATGGCAATGTTACCCCCAGGAAGTTGGATAGGGTTAAAAACGTTATGTCAAAATTCCATCAGTGAAGTAGGGGCCTACATGTACCTGATAACTTCATATGGTTATCTGGTATGCAAGCTCCCTCAGATTATAAGCTGATATATAATACTGTACATGTATATATGTATCTAGATTATAATCTAATGTGTATGGAAAAGTTAACATACATCATGTAGTAAGGGTTGTGTTGAATGAATTCAGACTGGTCACAATCATACAAGGGAGAGAGAGTGAATAGGATTTAACGTCGCTTTCAACTATATTTCAGTCATATCACGATGTTGGGTCCTATTCCTTTTCACACCCGGGAACCACACAAGTGGGGTCCTATTCCTTTTCATACCCGGGAATCCCACGGGTGCCTCAGCCGCCTCTTACGACAAGCTGTCTGAGAAGCTGAAGCCCATTCTTACCATGACCTGCGGTGTGCACAACGACATCCCAGGTCAATCCCCGGAAGCCCCACCAAGCGACAATCATACAATCAGTGACTTCACAAAGTTCAGGTCAAGAATTTTGTGAACTGTGAGGATTTTGATATGATCACTGGCAGAGGTTATTATTTGATTACTTCTGAAAGTCAGTCCCCAAACTGAAAGGCAGAGTATTAAAGATGGAAATGCATTGCGGGATTTCCAATAGTGTTAAATGGGCGAGTGGTGGGCCATTGTTCCATTTGCCAACATGTCAAGTCAGGTTGAAAAGCATTATCTCCTCTTACATGAACTATATCCCAAGGAATTGTTCTGCTGGACAAAACTCAATTGAGAATTCAATTCCAGTCACCAATTCAAATATGTGTGTGTTCATACCAGAAGTTGAGAAGAATCAATATCATGTAAGTTTAGGGATCAATAAAATTGATCAAGAATTTTTTTTTGTATTCAATTTCAAAATGCCAAAAACTATATACAGCTACATGTAGATGTACATAATGTGAGTAGAAAATACTCAAAATTTGGACTTGCCATATACCATATTTAATAATGAACTGGTCTATGTGACATAGCTAGATTTTGTGAGATTCTACTAAAATTATTTTTTTTCAAAGTTTTCACAGTCGAAATATAGGAAAGTTTCTAGAAAATATAAAACCTCAAAACAACAGCTTGGATATCTAATGAGCTCATCTATGGATGGATATGAAGAGATGCAGAACAATTTATTGCTGTATGTTGAACAGCCTTTGTATAATCCTGCTAACGAGGTTTTGTTGAAAAATATAGAAGACAAAACAAAGATTTTTTTTTTGAAAAATTCCTAAAAGATGCAAAAAGCAATGTGACGTACAGCCTAAAAATCTTATGTCGTTGTCTACAGAGAGAGAGAGAGAGAGGGGATTAAGGTTTAATGTCGCGTTCAGCAACATTTTAGCTTTAAAGCGATTGGTGTCTACAGGTGGATAGGAATATAGACTGCTGCATGTTGAATGGTTCATGTGCAATCCTGCTAACAAAGTTGGAATGGATGGAAACACAGATGGTATTGTCATGGATGGACAAACTATAGACAGGTACAAGCTTAGGTGATACGCTATATTGGTAGGGGGCACACAAAATTCCATTGCCATATACATGTAAATTTTATAGAGTGAAGACCGTGATGATCATTGAGTGATTATCATGATGACCATTAGTGATGAAAGTGATGACCATGAGTGATGATCATGATGACCATGAGTGATGAAAGTGATGACCATGAGTGATGAAAGTGATGACCAGGAGTGATGACCATGAGTGATGAAAGTGATGGCCATGAGTGATGATCATGATGACCATGAGTGATGAAAGTGATGACCATGAGTGATGAAAGTGATGACGGTCCATGAGTGATGATCATGATGACCAGGAGTGATGAAAGTGATGACCAGGAGTGATGAAAGTGATGATCATGATGACCAGGAGTGATGAAAGTGATGACCATGAGTGATGATCATGATGACCAGGAGTGATGAAAGTGATGACCAGGAGTGATGACCATGAGTGATGATCATGATGACCAGGAGTGATGAAAGTGATGACCATGAGTGATGACCGTGAGTAATGAAAGTGATGACCAGGAGTGATGAAAGTGATGACCATGAGTGATGATCATGATGACCAGGAGTGATGAAAGTGATGACCATGAGTGATGAAAGTGATGACCAGGAGTGATGAAAGTGATGACCAGGAGTGATGACCAGGAGTGATGAAAGTGATGACCATTAGTGATGAAAGTGATGGCCATGAGTGATGATCATGATGACCAGGAGTGATGAAAGTGATGGTGATGAAAGTGATGACCATGAGTGATGACCAGGAGTGATGAAAGTGATGACCATGAGTGATGATCATGATGACCAGGAGTGATGAAAGTGATGACCAGGAGTGATGAAAGTGATGACCATAGAGTGAAGAAAGTGATGACCATGAGTGATGATCATGATGACCAGGAGTGATGAAAATGATGACCATGAGTGATGAAAGTGGTGACCATGAGTGATGAAAGTGATCATGAGTGATGATCATTGGTGATGAGTGTGATGACCACGAGTGATGACTGAGTGATGACCATACTGACCATGATTGAATACTATTAGTGATGAGTATGATGACCATGAGTAATGTCATGAGTATGATGCCCATGCATGAATGATATTTTCCAATATCTAGGGTGATCAAATCCATGGGAATTCAACAAAGAATAAAAACATTTCTACTGAGGAACTGCAATTCAAAATCACAGATTCAAAATCAACCAACTTGTGAATCATCATGATGATGATACAAATGGAGGTTTGGAATGTTTCTATGCGATGCTCAGATGGGGTGATGGAACAGGATGGGACATGCAGAGATATCGTTCACCATATTACAACAATTATAAGGTTGACACTTCACAGACTGTTGTGGCCTGATAAATGACTGCTTGCATGCACCAACCTTGACGTGTCACGCAATGTTTTATTGGATAAATGAACTGACTCTTATTTGATTGGCTGACCAGAGAGAGGCTATAGGCAAGAATGTTGAGGATGGTTTGAAATTTGATACCTCAACTGTGATAAGAGGAATGTGTTTGTCACCCAATGTCACATGGCAAACACCCCAAGAAGAAAGAAAGGCTTTTATCCATTTCCGTCAACTTTTTCAGGCTAAAAGCTCCAGTCATGCTTCGAGAACATTAATTACAAAGAAATCATTACTAACACTAATTGCAACAAAACTAAATCAGCAGGCCACAGTGAATCAGGATATTTGTCAAGCCACCCCAACTTACACACAGTGAACATGTAGGGAGATGATAAAATCTCAAAGTTATGAATTAATACAAAAGTCAGTAGCAATCTTTAATACTCCAAAGATTCACTTAGTGAATCTGACTGATTTCATAACCTAATTGTGCTGATGGCACAAAAATTCGGAGATGATGAATTTGAGGAGTCAATTTTCGCAAACTTAGTTTTTCATTCAAATTCAGTCATTGGGTTGTTATTTAGCTATTGTATAATAATAATATCTTTATTTCGAGAGGGTTACATGTACACAATCAGTTTCCCTTGAGGCCCTCAAAGAGTGATATGATATGATGTGAAGAAAATAGAACCTTTAAAAGCACAGTATGATGAATTATAACATGCATAGCTTTTCTAACCAAAACTCTGCTTGCATCATTCATCCTTTCACTCATGCTCATACACATTCATACTTTCATCTACAATATTTAATACATCTATTGAATAACAACACATATCTACTAAAGCACAATGACAATGTCACAGTTCCATAGACATTATCTAATCTGTGTATTAAAGCACGTGTACAAATCCATCCGGTAACCTTAAACTTGCCTATAACACACTTTCTTGAATAGTTTAATCTACATGTAATAAGAACATCCATTCATCTTTCACTGTTCCAATAATTCACAGATCTATATACATGGGCTCCATTGGAATAGGAATCAGATCGGATGAAATTTATCAGACGACTTGCCTTCATCTATACATAATTCTTTGACTTTGGTTGGAAAAAAATGAATATTTTCTTAATTTGAAAAAAAAAATCATAATTTACTCACCCCAACTTTCCCACTTTTGAACCGAAAGTAGCCTTGTTTGACGATGTCGTTGAAATTGGCTGTCATCTTCTGTGGTCACAAACCAGTATCATGAAGGCAGAGGAAATGTGCCCATTGAATGATCATGAGTCCAGTTCAAATGATTAATCCAACATCACCTCCTATATGCAGATGCGATTTTCTTCCGCATACATGGTTTTTACATCACAATAAAGTTGGTTGATGCAGCTACGTGAAATACATGTATGGTTTAACATACAGATTCTGAAGGAATTCTGATGGAAGCCATTCCGATAACGCTGATGTTTTTGTGAGCTTGAATCTGTCTGTTGATCCAATCAAGTATGGTAGATCCACTCTTCGGGGGAAATCCAACAGAAAAACTTCTGAAAAGAGAGAAAAATTTACATATTACCATCAGCATGATTATAGTATTATAGGATGTCCAATGGTAATGTTTAGCTTTGACAGCCATTTTGCCTGTTTTTCCTATTAGGTTATCTCCCTTTCCTAGGTTAAGAGAGTGCTTCATTTCTTTTAGCAATACAAGTATATAACGTGAATTTCTGAGAAGAAAAAAAACAAACCCACAAAGCTGAGTAGAGTTAATTCTCCTTAAAAAATTTGGTAATGTTCACAATATGCATTGATAATTCACCCAGACAACTCAACTGACTTTAGCAATTAAGAAACGGTAGACAAATTGGCAGATGAGTCAGCTAACCAATGAATTCCAGAGTGGCCAGATTTCATCTCCAGGCTTTCTCCCCACGAAATTCATGGACAAAATTTCCGGTTCCTAAAGTCAATTTTGATTAATTAGTGTTTCCTAGCATAAAAAAATATTAATTTGGCCATTAGTGGTTAACAGATGCATGCCATAACAGGTTCAGAAAACAATGAATTACCATAAAACACCCAACAAGACGTGAATGCTGGGATCATTAACAATCGTCTGGAATGTTTAAAAGTGATTATCATGTTTAACATGAATGTTTGTCTGTCCAGTCTGCTCAGCATTATCCCTATTCGCCGAGCAGACGTTGCAAATCTGGTTCCGCTCTCGCTGGACAGGTTCCGGTTCTGGGTTTATGCAGAATCCAGTTTTCAACACTCTCGCAGTGAGTCGCGTCCTTTCTCGTGAATTCGGCGTTCGTTACTATTTTAAGGTGGTTCGGGACTCAAACAACGTCACGACGTCATGGGCGTACAGCGTAATGTCATTTTCTGCCTGCGACACGAAAGAGGCCAGCGAGGGGAAACAATTAACGTCACAGATCTCTGAAGATAATGGGGGTATGGATGTTCAAAACCCTGTACAGGAAAAAGTAGATCGAAGGCACCATGTTTTTATTTTATAAATTAATCGACGCAATGTAGGAGATTCACTACTAAAAAAGATGTAATAAGTCACCGGCCAAACTTTCCTCCTGAAATTGATTTTGTATTCGTAACACGTGATTCTTACAGTTCGAAAACTTGATTATATTTGAAATTTGTATATAAATGACATATTCATGATAACAATGCTGTTATAATTGTGGAGCCACCTGACTTTTTGACTTAAAAAAGTGAAAGTTTCAAACATTGTTGTATTATTGCAGCTTTACATGAGCAAAATGAATTTAAGACTGATTTTGTCCCAAAACTACTGACATGAAGGTGTTTGGACGCGTATACAGGAAAATCTAAATCGAAGACCCCAAACTTTTTTAACGTTATTTTGCTTGACAACACCTCAGGTATCAGTAGTTAAAATATAATGGTAGGTCAGCGGACAAAGTTTGGAGTCCTGAACCACCTTAATGTGTACGCATACTGTATGGAATATATTTTCAGAGGAGATATGTTTTGAAGCAACAACAATAGTATTTCAATTTTTCTCGTCTTGTGAACTTGACGGGATCCTGTCCAGAGCAATGTATTATGGGGGACTCCTGCTCCCCGAATAGGTTCCTTAAAATATGCCAAGTATCCCACCACCACCAGCCCTCAGCTATTTTAAGCTAGCAAAAGTAAATTAAAAAAATATCATGCGGTCAAATAATTTTGAAGCCTGCAAGATTCAATTCAATATACTTTGTTTAAACGAGGGTAAAGACACAGTTATTACAATGACTAATCTACCCTGTGGCCCTCAAATATTTTCTTTGAAATGTTCAAACTTTCTTGGCAGTTAGACAATATACATTTATTTATCCCAAACAAACTTTTCCAGTTGACTGGTGCCAGAGCTACGACACAGAAATTAGATAATATGGGGACCAAATGCAGCTATTTTATTATGGCTATTATAAAGCATAAGAAATGTTAGAAGAAATATGTAGGATCAATTCAGCCTACAAATGTTAGTGAAAAACATTTGTATTTGAAGCATATATAATGTTAGGAGAAGGAAGGGAGTTTTTCATGACTTTTGCTGGAAAAAAATTCATTAATGACTTTTTTTTCTGACTTGAACATTTATTCAGGACTATTCAATGTTTTATTTTCATATTTCTTTTTGTGGCACTGTTGTAACACACATCACATCAGTAGCATTATGACAATTGCTAGTCAGCACTCAAGCACTGCATGACCGTATATGTACTAAAGTTGGTTGGAAAGCCATATCTAAAACAGGATGTTACATGTAGTAATATTTATATCCAATTATTTATAGGATGGCACTAAAATTCTCAGTAAAGCACAAATACTTCTTCTGGATGCGCCAGTCCTGTGCGAGACTCGAACCCACACCCTCAGTTTGGAACCAAAGTAGTTATGCTTTAGTGAGAGAGTGTCATCCATAATATAATTGAATATAAATGTTACCTACTTTCTAAATGGCATAGCATATATATATATAATATTGGTGTAAAGAGATATTATCTACTTTCTAACTTGGGTTGTAAAACATTATCATTGGTTACTGGCTCCCAAGGGTGGATGTTATTTTTTTTATTCCACAATAAAAGATCTCTATAATTAGGCAGACAATTCAGTATTTCTCCATGGGATAATAACAGGAATGTTCTGCAGAGTTTTATGAGCCTTAAATGCCAGCCCAAGTTCCCACCCTGGGTTGTTTACTGATGTTAATATTCATTTTGTTTGAAATTTCAGCTTGATCTCATGTTCCTGCAACATGCATTTTAACATTTCATAGTACAGGACATTTCTGACATCCTATAATATATACTAATGGCACTGTTAAACAGTATGTATAACATATATATAGGATGTCAGAAATGTCCTGTACTATGAAATGTTAGAATGCATGTTGCAGGAACATGACCAAGCTGAATTTTTTTGTTTTTTTTTTACTCTGCAATTTCAAACAAAATGAATATTAACATCAGTAAACAACCCACGGTGAGAACTTGGGCTGGCATTTATTTTAAAAGGCTCATAAAACATTGCAGAACATTCTTGTTATTATCCCATGGAGAAATATTGAACTGTCTGCCTATAATTATACCTAGGGATCTTTTATTGTGGAATAAAATAAAAATAACATCCACCCTAGGGAGCCAGTAACCAATGATAATTTGTTACAACCCAAACCAAAAGTACACATTTGAAAAGAATGGTGCTGTTAAACAGTATGTATGTCGTATTGTCACATCTAATAAAGACACAGCATGTAAACTAGACAATGGAAATCTGCCTTTCCCACTTTGATTCTAAGACAAAGGATTCACACCAGCAGATCGATTGGGAGACAGATGCGTGTCTCCCAACTTAAAGGACCTGGCATGGTTTAGTATTGTTTGACGTGGTTTGGAGTGCCAAAATGAAATATATGTACCAGTACAACATAAATTTTCCAGTTGGATTAAAGTAATATCTTATTGTATGGTCTGAGTATATTCCAGGCCCTGGTTCTTCGAGTTCTCGAATAACAACCTTTCCTTGACAAAGAAAGTATCATTATGTTTAGGATATTGTATAATCGGCAAATATAATATATAATTGGCAAATTTTCTATGAAAATATGCCCGCTATCACCAGTGCAAAATATTGTTGTGAAATCAAATAAGCCAGTAGCTGATCAGCTGAAGTCATGGGTCAGTGCATGCAGGTTCTTCCTTGTCGGTTCTCTCAATAATGTGCAGCTGAGCTATATACATGTAGTTTATAACTGTTCCAGTAGAGATGAAAACCTGATGACGTCCGTTTTAACCCTTGCCTATCCAATGATGCAATGTATATCCATGACAATATTAAATAAATGACACGTGGGCATCCTAATAGAATGATACATAATACATCCTGCTCCCTCCCTCATGTAACAAAAAAATATGGTTCGTCGCTATATAGCTGAAATATTGCTGAACGCGACGACCTTAATTCTCTCTCTCATGTAACATGGCATCAATTTAATTGCCAACATGAGATTGTTGTATGGACTAGCAGTCGGTTGTGAGCCTGTAATTTGGTGCTTCGAGTTATTGGTCTCACACCTTGTGGTGCCTGTACTGTTTTTTAATAAATTAATGTGTTATAAGTGAAGTTAGATTTCATGATAATTGACACTTTCATGTATAAACTTCATCACTTGATTGTAACAGGGATAAAATGTCACCAAGGGCTCTATTGGGTTGCTCAGTTTAACTGATAGATTTAAAAGAGTTGAAAGAAACATGGTATAAAGTGATAGAATTAGCAGGGACAACCTCCCCCCCCCCCAACCCCCCAAGAGAAAATCATTGAGCAATGTGGCTGAAGACACAGTTTTCATCTAACTAACTATCTCAAGCATGTCCTCACACCACCCAGGTTTCTTGGAGGAGGGAAGGATCAGGGAATAATGAGATGAGATAAGCCGGCTCATTAAGCCCTGGTCAGGCTCATAGCTAGTTCTATTGTGTAGGGGACATAAACCAGATGGCTTTATTTGTACCCTATTGCAGCCTTACAAGGGAAATTACACATCTCACTGCACATGGTGCCAGACAGTCAGCAATATTGGGGCTCCAAGAGGGGATCTTATACACTCTGCTGCTGTACATGTTGTCACTACAGGCTCTTACAATTCTAGAATATTGACGAACTATATATAATACAGACCAGATTGAACGGAAGTGCATCAAATTATCAGTTTGAACATGCAATGTAATACTAATTGTAAAGATATAAATGTACTCCAAGAATAATTATTTGTAAAGGGAAGTTCATAATAATACATGTAGAATTATATTGATATCCTGATTCTCTTTATCAGTTTCTACAGTTTCAATCTCTTCTTCTTTCTTGCCAAGAAACAGGAAGAGATCGACTGAAATTGATAAAGAGAATCAGGATATGTACTATTATTGTGAACTTCCCTATACAAATAGGACTTCTCTCCACATAATGAATTCTCACTGTAGAAAGGGTGAGTGAGTGAGTGAGTGAATAAGATTTAACATCGCTTTCAACTATATTTCAGTCATATCACGATGTTGGGTCCTATTCCTTTTCACACCTGGGAACCACACGGGTGGGGGCCTATTCTTTTTCACACCTGGGAACGTACCCCACGGGTGCCTCAGTTAGTCGCCTCTTACGACAAGCTCTCTGAGGAGCTGAGGCCTATTCTTACCATGACCTGCAATGTGCACAACGATTCATCAAGCCATCGAAATACCTAGTATCAGTCTCCTCAATTTAATAGCCTCAGCAATCAGCAATCCTTCAACAATCAGCAATACTTTAGGATGAAAAATGTTGCAGCAATGTAACTTTACCTCAGCAATGTTTAACTTTGTGTTAAATGCAAGTTATTTCAATGTCACATGATTTTCACCTGGGCGGGTTTCCTTATTTGTATGGGTTGTCCAATGCAAGTGATAACTAAAGGAAAGATCATGAATAGAACTTATATTCAACAAATATGAGTTGATTATTCCTACACACATCCGATATCATACAGGTAACATGTACATACCTTCAAGTACAGCTCATAGAAGGACTTGGAGGCGAGCAGTTCATGTACCCCTTGATGGCCTCATCCCATGGATGTGATATGATCAAATAAATTCCAGATGAATCCTTAAATACATTAATTATACAATGTTAATCTCCCCATAACACGTCTGGGTTGATCAGTGTGTCAGATCAGGTGACTCTCATCTGGGGACGGTTAAAAAAATCAGACCTCCAGGGATCCGACTTTTAAGAGTCAGAATCCCAGAGGATGAACGCTCACTATTTCTCCCCACAACCACGACAACTGTCCAGGCCACAAACACCCGCATGTACACAATTGAAGGCACACGACATCCACTGACGGCGGATCCTGTGGCCAAACAGTCAAGATGTTACGGTCACGAATCTGCCCGCCCCCTTCACGCAGTCATGCTAACAGGAATTCAATTCCATTCTTTAAAATGAAACTCTCAATATGACGAGGAGCCAGGCATCCATGAAGTAACAATAGAAAAGACTCCATGTACATGTATAGTGTCATACAGTACAGACATGTCAACTATTATTTATGATCATTATGGGAATCATAGTCAGGGAAGTTATTATTGTCATGAAATCTAGATCAAATTTACAGGAAGTTTCAAGTAAAATAACATTCAAACAAAATGATTACTATCTAATGTTCTGAGGGTTCGAAACAGAAATATTTGTTAACAGTACAGAGGTTCAAACTCCATGTCAAAATGTCAAACTGCTAAAGTACAGACTCCAGTTTCCAGAGAATTTATCCGATAACATGGATATTTCATGTAATTTCAATACAACTCAATCTGGCATCATAAAATATTCAAGTTGAGATATATGGCCCAGACAAGGTTAGATTCCGTTTCAAGGTGCGGTGACGTGACCTTCTACCCAGTGACCCCCAAAATCAATAGGATTCTTAAGAGCCATATGGGCAACACAGAATCGTGGAGATTGGTAGAGAAGAGGGACACAGCAAAAACATACCGGTACTGCATATTCGACATGTCAGTGGGATATATAACAAGATTATGTAAGACGTGAATTTCATCACCAACCAATAAATATTGAGAATGAAAAGTCAGGGCTTTAGATTGATTCTCAATGCAAGAAAAATATTTTAAAAAAAGGATTTTTTTTCTTCTTCTTTTTATAGATTTTTTCCTTTTTTTCTATTTGGCCCTAATTTGGGTGCATCCTAATTTGGGCACAACATTTAAGTTTCTTCAAAGAGTTAATCTAAAGCCCTGATAGTGAGATGGCAGAAAACAAATCAGGCATTTATCATTGTTACATGTATGAAGCATATACAAGTCTTCAACAATACCATAACATATGAATTTGTGACAGGCCAACTTGTTACATTTCCCAGTTTCTCACATTAACATGGTTAAAGCTATAATGAATCCAGTGGAAAAAATCTTTCGAAATGCAGTTCTCTAAATTCCAAAATTAGTTCAATTAACTTTTTCTTTTCGTTAACACAGCTAACATGAATGAATCAGATATTATGACTGGCACATAACCTGAAATAGGCCTATAGCCTAGAGAAATGACATTTGCCACTCCAAGAGAAATATGACTCAGTTCATTATAATTAGACGGATGCTAATTGAATTTCACTTAGAAAGCATCTTCAAGACACCCTGATCGCTATTACTTCCCAATTTGCCATTATATTTTGCCTGGAGGGAACTGATAGAATTTGACGTGTTTAAGGATCAGCATCTAATTACGCACCGGTATTGGTTTTAATATTCAAAGCAAGACATGTACATGTAGACTGCATGATTCCATCACACGAACAGGAATGCACAATGTTCGAATACAAGTATGTTGACATGATAATAAATATACTAAATTTCAAGAAAGTCAATTCACATGCTGACTTATGATGCTTATCACCAGCAAACAATTACATGTACATTGTAACTGGAAGGAACTGAACATGCAATGGATTGTTAAATTGGAAAGTTAAGGTCTTGCATCACACCTGAGCGGACTTTCTAGTACCCGGTAACATTTGTCATTTTATTGTGAGAACTATGAACACGATCAATACACATATATATTATTGGAAAGCTTATTTCTCTGGCATTACAAATATGTTAATATATTGGTTGTGAGATCAATAGGCATTGATAAATGATTCAATTCCAATTTAGCTGCTTCTCCATTTTCAAAAAAATTATTTTGAGGAAGTTATAAATTTTGCATTCAAATGATAACTGTGTCGAGTATTACATGTAGAACAACCCTTCAACAAAATATCTGTGCTCCATTTTTTTAATATTTGGTCTAGACATTTTTCTGTGAAATTTTATGGTTTTTTTCAATTTAACTAAATTTGATATAATACAACAGGTCACACTTTAAAACATTAATGTCTCAGTAACCAAAACATCATTTGGAAAACTGAAGCACCATTATTTTGTTGTTTACCTAGGTTAGTCATTCATTTTTGGGGAGTGTGACACTCCCACATCACATTCCTGACAAGAGCCAAAACTGGCTTCAGTATCACCCGCACAAGACATCATCTTTCCTAATATGTGTCCTCTACCATACAATTTTTTTTAAATGATTTCTTGATTAGGGTTCACAGTGACTTGACCTATATTTTGTTACGTGATACATGGTCTACCTTTAATGCATTTACAGACCGAAATAAAAATCACAAATTTTAACGATTTCCTGATTTTGGGGTACCTTGATCATTGACCTAAATTATGGTACATGACACATAATCTCCCATTAATGTATCTACTGACAAAAGAAATCTGATTTTTAATGATTTCCTGATTTGGGGGTCACAGTGACCTTGACATTTGATTTAAATTTTGGAACATGACACAGTCTCCCCCTAATGGATCTACTGACACAAAATATCACAATTATTAATGATTTCCTGATCTTGGTGTCAAAGTGACCTTGAACTAAATTTTGGTACAGGATGCTTCATCTCCCTTTATTGTATCTACGGACATAATTTTTGTTGGACAAATCAATTTCCTGATTTTTGGGGTCACACTAACCTTGAACTTTGACCTTGACCTAACTTTTGATAACTGACACCTCGTCTCGGATGACACAAATACACTTAATTTTTAATGATTTCTCGATTTTAGGGTTACAGTGACCTTGACCTCTGACCTAAATTTTAGTACGCGATACATTGTATCCCTCTAATATGTATCTACCGACACAAATGTGATTTTTAATGATTTCTTTATTTTGGGGTCACCTTGACCTGAATTATGGTAAACGACACATCGTCCCCCCTTGATGTGTCAACACACAAAAAATCACCATTTTTATCAATTTCCTGATTTTGGGGTCACAGTGACCTAAATTTAGGTACACGACACATCCTTTCCCCTAATAAATCTACTCACAAAATTTTCTGCAATTTTCAATGATTTCCTGATTTTTAGGCCAGTGACCCTAGACCTCTGAACTCGACCTCTATTTTGGAATGCGACTGTACCATGTAATTGTATGGACTGCACATGGACATGTGGAAACCACCATCACGCTATCGCCATTTGGGCGGGTATATAAAAATTAACTTAGGATCGAGTGTATATAACAGCACCAGACTTTTTTCCCCATGGGAATCCAGTAATCCAATTCCCATAAAATTCCCGCAAATCCAAAATTTGAGCAAAATGTACATGAATAACAACTATGGATTAATTCCCACCCTATTTGGGCAGAATTGTAAATTTTGATGAAAATCAAGGCCTGGTGTGATATCATACTATCACACATAAGTATTATAAGAGAAATTGTTCTTACAACACTTGCACTTCAACTGAAAGATTATGCAGAGTGAAACAGGGATACCGCACATGAGGAGACACTAATGGTGTCACAAATTTACAAACGAGGAACAAGGGCAAACATACATGTACATCATGTACATGATCTTCATACACAAGCCAATGTCTCCATTCGTACTTCGAAGTAGCCTATAGATCGGACCAGCTGAAGCTTTGAAAATCTGAGTGTATTAGTTTCATCTACAAACCATGCAGAGGTGAACCAATCAGAACCTACACAACGACTGTGTGTAGGGTGACGTATTCTCTCAGTATATTCACGTCAATATGGTTGTAATTGTGGCCAGAAACATAGGACACAGCCAATCGATAACCCACACACTCATAGGACATATTTCGAAATTCAAATGGATTTGAGGTCAATGACATTTCATATCTATTTATAAATTCTTTTGAACAGAACCAGTGGACTGATATAACAAGGCTAATTTGAAGTGTGAACAGAGAAGTCGGCTTGTGTATGAAGATGGCATGTAGACTGAAGAATTTAATATACACAGGGGTCGCGGAAGGGTGGGGGGGGTTTGGGGGAAAGGGGCTTGGCCTTCCACTTTTTGGGACTGCAATGTTATAAGTCCTATCTTAGATAGCACCAGTCCAACATTTAACATATAGGATTCTGATAGAATGCAGGTACAGTGACGGTCTCTCCCAAATTGATATTCATTTCAACCCTTATTTTTATGAGGATGAAAATCTATATAATGTGATTCAAATATGATCCTCCAAAGAGAGCGTAAAAGAGAGCTCAGGTCACACTGTAAAACTGATTTGTCCTCTGATTTGCTTGTAAAACATTTACTCATTGAACAGCAATACCTGTTAAATTCGCCATATATACGAATATTGGGAAAATCGTGTCAGTTTAGATAGTTCAGTTTAAATTTTCAGTCTCAGAACAGGGCAATCAAGGAATCCTCAGTATGAACCAAGTGCAAACAGTGTGGTTAATGAAAGTCCAGGGAAGAATGGAACAGCTTCATGTTGCTAAGAGATCAACCTACATTAACTGGCCATATAGTGTTTACAGATGTCATACCATGCATATGAAGAAGCAGGTCATTATGTAATACATCTTCATTATGATGTCAACATAATCACTGCATAGCTATAATGACAACACTGTGATAATCATGATAATTAGCAATGATATTAATGATGAAATGTGCTGCTATTTACGGTACATGTATCTGTGGGGGTGTCCAGTATTACATGATAGATGGTAGGTGGAGACTTGTACATGTACCTGTTATAATTAAGGTTAGAAACAGTATAAATACTCTAATAATTTGAACACAGTTCTATTAAGTTATTTACCCATACCCTAGATCATGTTAATCCACCCATATTCAATCATACCCTAGATCATGTTGATCCACCCATATTCAATCATACCCTAGATCATGTTGATCCACCCATATTCAATCATACCCTAGATCATGTTGATCCACCCATATTCAATCATACCCTAGATCATGTTGATCCACCCATATTCAATCATACCCTAGACCATGTTGATCCACCCATATTCAATCATACCCTAGATCATGTTGATCCACCCATATTCAATCATACCCTAGATCATGTTGATCCACTGATATTCAATCATACCCTAGATCATGTTGATCCACCCATATTCAATCATACCCTAGATCATGTTGATCCACCCATATTCAATCATACCCTAGATCATGTTGATCCACCCATATTCAATCATACCCTAGATCATGTTGATCCACCCATATTCAATCATACCCTACACCATGTTGATCCACTGATATTCAATCATACCCTAGATCATGTTGATCCACCCATATTCAATCATACCCTAGATCATGTTGATCCACCCATACCCTGGATCGTGTTGATCCAATGATATTCAATCATACCCTAGATCATGTTGATCCACCCATATTCAATCATACCCTGGATCGTGTTGATCCAATGATATTCAATCATACCCTAGGTCGTGTTGATCCACTGATATTCTGACCCTAGGTCATGTTGATCCACTGATATTCAATCATACCCTAGATAGTGTTGATCCACTGATATTCAACCATACCCTAGGTCGTGTTGATCCACTGATATTCAATCATACCCTAGGTCGTGTTGATCCACTGATATTCAATCATACCTTAGTGTTGATCCACTGATATTCAACCATACCCTAGATCGTGTTGATCCACTGATATTCAACCATACCCTAGATCATGTTGATCGACTGATATTCAATCATACCCTACATCATGTTGATCCACTGATATTCAACCATACCCTAGATCGTGTTGATCCACTGATATTCAATCATACCCTAGATCATGCTGATCCACTGACATTCAATCATACGCTAGATCATGTTGATCCACTGATATTCAATCATACCCTAGATCGTGTTGATCCATTGATATTCAATCATACCCTAGATCGTGTTGATCCACTGATACTCAACTATACCCTAGATCGTGTTGATCCACTGGCATTCAATCATACCTTAGATCGTGTTGATCCACTGATATTCAATCATACCCTAGATCATGTTGATCCACTGATATTCAATCATACCCTAGATCGTGTTGATCCACTGACATTCAATCATACCCTAGATCATGTTGATCTACGGATATCCAAGTATACCCTAGATCATGTTGATCCACTTACATTCAATCATACCCTAGATCATGTTGATCCACTGATATTCAATCATACCCTAGATCATGTTGATCCACCTATATTCAATCGTACCCTAGATCATGCTGATCCACCTATATTCAATCCTACCCTGGATCGTGTTGATCCACTGACATTCAATCATACCCTAGATTGTGTTGATCCACTGATATTCAATCATACCCTAGATCATGTTGATCCAAGGATATTCAATCATACCCTAGATCGTGTTGATCCACTGACATTCAATCATACCCTAGATCATATTGATCCACTGATATTCAATCATACCCTAGATCATGTTGATCCACTGATACTCAACTATACCCTAGATCGTGTTGATCCACTGACATTCAATCATACTCTAGATCGTGTTGATCCACTAATATCCAATCATACCCTAGATCATGTTGATCCACCGACATCCAATCATACCCTAGATCATGTTGATCCACCGACATTCAATCATACCCTAGATCATGTTGATCCACTGATATTCAATCATACCCTAGATCGTGTTGATCCACTGATATTCAATCATACCCTAGATCATGTTGATCCACTGATATTCAACCATACCCTAGATTGTGTTGATCCACTGATATTCAATCATACCCTAGATCATGTTGATCCACTTACATTCAATCATACCGTAGATCGTGTTGATCCACTGATATTCAATCATACCCTAGATCGTGTTGATCCACTGATATTCAACCATACCCTAGATTGTGTTGATCCACTGATATTCAATCATACCCTAGATCATGCTGATCCACCTATATTCAATCCTACCCTGTATCGTGTTGATCCACTGACATTCAATCATACCCTAGATTGTGTTGATCCACTGATATTCAATCATACCCTGTATTGTGTTGATCCACTGACATTCAATCATACCCTAGATTGTGTTGATCCAAGGATATTCAATCATACCCTAGATTGTGTTGATCCACTGATATCCAATCATACCCTAGATCATGTTGATCCAAGGATATTCAATCATATCCTAGATTGTGTTGATCCACTGATATTCAATCATACCCTGTATCGTGTTGATCCACTGACATTCAATCATACCCTAGATTGTGTTGATCCAAGGATATTCAATCATACCCTAGATTGTGTTGATCCACTGATATTCAATCATACCCTAGATCATGTTGATCCAAGGATATTCAATCATATCCTAGATTGTGTTGATCCACGGATATTCAATCATACCCTAGATCATGTTGATCCAAGGATATTCAACCATACCCTAGATCGTGTTGATCCACTGACATTCAAACATACCCTAGATCGTATTGATCCACTGATATTCAATCATACCCTAGATCGTGTTGATCCAAGGATATTCAACCATACCCTAGATCGTGTTGATCCAAGGATATTCAACCATACCCTAGATCATGCTGATCCACCTATACAATCCTACTCTGATCGTGTTGATCCACTGACATTCCATCATACCCTAGATCATGTTGATCCACTGATATTCAACAATACCCAGGATCCTGTTGATCACTGATATTGATGCAATCATAACCTAGATCATGTTGCTTCTGCATTGTACCCCACATTTTGCCTCTAATTTTGATATTTCAATCTAATAAGTTGATCATCTATTAATGTGGGAGATTAACTACATCTCTTATTTATAACATTTCATCAACTTCGCATTCTAATGGGAATTATTCATGTCATGTGACTAAATAAGAGTTACGTACTATTAGAGTATACCATAACAATTAAATGCTTTAAAAGTTCGTCAGATCTGAAGTGACCTTCGGCCAATCTTATCAGACAGATTGTGAGCTAGCATGCAACAGATTATCATTCAATTGTAGAATGAAAAGATACTTACAAGCTTGCAATATCTATGCCCAACCTTCAGAATATGTCTTGTCTTTGCAGATGACGACTGGTTTAACTCTTCCCAAATTTATGCAATGCAAGCTGGAGTAATAGAGAAAAATCTGAATTGAAGTCCTCTACAGAGAACTGACAGTCTTCGAATAAATGGCAGTGGCCGGCATTGGACAACTCTGCATTAATCACCTGGGATTACATAGTGTCATCTCTTGGTGATGCATTGTCTGGCTGCATGATACTACAACTAATCTGATTGGATGTTGGAGATGGATTTCCTCTGAGTCAACCAATTATCCGGCCTCACACTTGCACACACGCTCTTGCCTCAAAATGACTGAATTTGATTGGGTCAGAGTCTATTTGATTGACAGATGGATAATTGATGTTAGTCCAAGATGTTGGATGGCTTCAGGACAGCAAACCACAGTTGTTGTTCTTCAGGATAATTTATTACAGTGTCTTTGTTCTCGAGTGGGGAACTCCGGCCCATCAGTGCTATGACTTCACGCCGGTGATCGCAAAATTATGGACAGCGTGCCACAATACAAATCCTATCATTCCCCTGCCACATGCAAGGCAGCGGAACAATGGCTGCTAAATTAATAAAAGTTTTTCCCAGCGAAAAAGAACAAAGGCCCGTGGTCATCAATTAAGTGTGAGAGCTAGCCTGGGATTGAGGAATTGGCAGCAATTTTCTCGTTAGTCATCCAAACGACTGGAATAAGAGGCTATAAAATACAGGCCATGCTGCAAGACACAAGAAATATTTCAACCCAAAGGAATCTGCAGGCTGGCAATAAAATTCTTATGTTCAAACTGATGTTGAATTTCTTTTTTTTAATTTGAGGGTTATAATCCTGCATTCTATTTGATTGATATAATTATCAAGATTGCATCATATAGCTCAGTTTCAATTATACAATAATGCGCATAATAATGACATTAGGGCTAAATTGCTTCATGACAATCATGCAAGCAAATACGGACTATAAAAGTTGATGATGCTTCCATATTCAAATTGTAGAAAAACTGAGAGCATATATGTACATATAATTGATGAGCTATTATGAATATTAATAATTCATATATATCATATTAAGCATACAGCAAATGGTTTCCTGGAAGACACTTTACCACCGACCTACATTGTAGCTATATGTACAGAAAATTTCAAATCTGTGTAGTCATGTAACATATTGATCTGATAATAGGCAACACGAAAACATTTTGATGGAACATACATGCATGTACTAACCATCTTTACTCAATTAGGGACTATGGCAAGTCGTTTTGGTATTTATTCGTTCATTTTTGATAAATATGTGCCGTTTTAGTATTTATTCGATTATTTTTTATATTAAATATTTTTTTGGGTATCATAAATAAATGTGCGCTGTTTTGGTGTTTATCACTTTATTTTTGATATCAAAAATTCTCTTTTTTTTATATAAATGTTCTTTTATATTAAAAAATCTTTATTGATATCAATTTTTTTTTATATAAAAAGTAAAGTTTATTTTTGATATCAAAAATTGAATTTTGAAAAAAGAAAGAATTTGTTTATTTTTGATATAAAAAAATCCTATTTTTGATATACAAGTTTTTTATATTAAATATTTTTTGGGGTATCATAAATAAATGTGCGCTGTTTTGGTGTTTATTACTTTATTTTTGATATCAAAAATTCTCTTTTTTTTTATATAAATGTTCTTTTATATTAAAAAATCTTTATTGATATCAATGTTTTTTGATATCAAAAATAAAAGTTTATTTTTTATATCAAAAACCGAATTTTGAATAAAGATTTTTTGCTAGCAATAAACGAATAAATACCAAAACGACTTGCCATAAGGGTCTACTGTATAAGATTAATACATGCATGAATATTGAAAGGACCGTCCAGATATGGTAACAAGATCACAGTCATTTCTCTACATGGTTAATTATCGCTACATTTGTTCAGCCTGGGTCAAAAGAGACCCAGCTTCGTACATGGAAAATAACCATGATGTACAAGGAAGGGTGAATGTGAACAGACTGATACAGGGCTTGCTTTTCCTTGGAAATCTGATTCCCTTCAGCACTCTCACAAAATAATTACAGTTAGATTGTGAGAATCTGTTTGGATTCCATAAATTTTGATCAAAAGCAAAGCCTGCAGATATGGACATTGCTATCTCTGGCAATCATGTATTGAGTTAGCTTGAATTATAGACCAAAATTTGATCTTCATGAATGTGATATCCTCAAATGATTGGATTTAAAAAAATTCAATTGAATACATGGAATGACAGTCGCCTCAACCCATAAACGTATAAATAACTTCCAAAATGTTGTTCTTATCACTATGATGTTGGTGTAGTTGAATTAGCTGAACCACACATGTGGAGACCATGATGTTATTGATCATCTATTACACTTCCCAATGTACCATTCCAGCTAAATGTAACAGAACTGCTGTTGAACATATATTTTCAGATAAAAGAATCAGTTTATATGAATTTTCGAAAACAATTCTGCATTAGTTTCATTGGCCATCAGCAAAACTGGGAGAACAACCAGTCAATGAGTATAACTTTATTTGTTCTAGCTTGATTAATCTACTGCATATTGCAATGAACTACTTTTTGCAGAACTTGATCATGTTATCTCTCTATCATAGAACATAAATTAGCAAGAAAAGAATCTAAGTAACAGAAATCAATTCTTTTCAAACCAAAAAATACTGGGATTGAGCTGAAATTGTGCAAATGCAGAGAATTCAGATTGATCAATATTTAAAGTGTTCAGAGACATAAATGCATATTCTGGTTCTGTTAAACCATTGATTATTAGAAGGTGATGTGCAGCAGAATTCATGAAAACTACATGCGGTAAACCTAGAACCAATTTATCTTAATTGACGCTGTGTAACAAGTGAAGATAAGGCAAAGACAAATTAATTATTAAACAGTCCAGGCAATCAGCTCAAGATCTTGTTGGATAGCATCTAAGCAGCCTGGCTTGTCAACCTCCCAGGAGTGTGCTGTGACTAACTGTGGTACCTGTCCCAATGGGAAGCAGACAGAGATCTCTAATAGTCCGTGGAGCAAGACAGAATAGGAAACCAATTATCTCGCCAGAGTTACGGATGGACGGGGAGAAAATTGCCCTTTTTGATGAAGGATCGAGAAATGGACTGAGAGCCATTCAATGTCTGAGAAAGTTGATGGTAGCTTGAGAGAGAGACTTGAAGTGATCTCCCAAGCTTTAGGTGACAATTGGCAAATCCAAGGCGGCGTCACAAGGTTTTTGTGGAGAGGGTGAAAGCGTTCAGGGCAATGACCCTTTCTTTTCTTAATTAGGGGGGTCCTTGCATGGCACATGTGTGCTGGAACACATTGCAGAATGAACTCTCGGTTTTGCCTGCCATCAAAGATCACAGCTGATCATTTGGTGACTGCTTGAACACTTCAAAATGATCTGACTTTTACTGCGAGCTCGCACAAGGGTAACCACGCAATGCAATGTCACCAGCGGATATGTGCATGGCCAAGGCGAGTTAGATGAGAGGAACTTTTTAGAAAAAAGCTAAGGTCAGGCGAAGGCAGTTAAGAAGCTATCTGTCCATCACCCCTGATGTGCCGAATTATCCCCAGGTCCAATTTATGATTGATCCACATGACAGACTTCAGCAGCCATGTGATTCTCGGCTAATCAGCGAGCATAAATGTATGAGGATGGCAAAAACTGATACATCACTCTGCCAACTGTTAGAAAAATATTCCCCCAGTTTTAATCAGCAAATGACAATGTGCTGACGTTAAAATCCATAATTCCCACTTCACTCATGCAGAGATTGCATTTACATTTCATCTTCATATGCACTGCACAGACACACTGACTTGACAAATGGAAATCTGTTCTGATCACTGGTATTTTCTCGTCAGCTGTGATAACGGTTACACAGTAGCTTTGGGATACATGCAGCAGTTTTCAAAATCTTGAAAATGCTGATCAGCAAAAAAAAAAAGAAAAAAAGAAGAATAAAAAAAAAAAAAAATCCATGACTTTTCTTTGTAGTTGAAACGAAAAAGTCCCCCAAGTTCAAAATATATACAGAGCTCTGTATGCTAAATGCATCATGCACTGGAAAAGAATTAAGGCCTATGAAATGGACCCATTTGGCGTTACATGAAGACATTGAGAGAGTAGGTACATGTATTAATATTTATACACGGCTGCATGTTCATGTTATTCCAGTGATGAAATCAAATTGGTATTGAAGGATTAGATCTCTCAAAAAAATATATACTTTTGCAGTGTAATCAATGCATGTTTTGAAAACTTTATTAGGTTATGTAGGTACGGATTTTGCTTTCTTTCTTTTCTTCCGAATTTTTTGAATATCACTACTTTTTTATGTGACTTCACTTATTTCTGTTAGAAAAAAAAAATTATTACCCACCAAAATTTTTTATTACAAAAAACATATGGGTAGTTAGGGTAATGGCAAACATCAAATTTATCTTGAACAGCTGCTTACATGTACATGTGAATGTGCAATGCCAAAGCAGGTGTCACAGGTGTCAGGTATCTTATTCTGATCAATCAGCTGTCACGATTTTTAGCTCGCTTACCCGTCAGTCGTTGATTGCTAAACTGAGTTTAGATAGGCAAGATCACCAATTTGGCCATAAAAGTAAAACTATGCTTGTTTAAAATCTGCATAAATAGTATGTCTTCAAGGATTATGTTTCCTAAGAGTACTGTAATTTCAGAATTTTAGTATATCAACATGATCAAAAGTTATGAATGACAGGAGGTTGATCACATCAAAACCCCTCAGCTTTCCCCATGTGATTGAGATTCATGTGTGGTGTGAATTTGGGAAGTCATAGTACATGTACCATCTGGTTTGATAAAACAAGAACATATCATGAAATTATATACTGATTATGTCTGAAAAGGGGCATTACAACTTGAAATATGGGTTGAGGAGACTCATTTTCGATACGTGTCTAGAATACAGGTTGATAAATAAGTTACCCAAATTTGGTGGCTGTACCAAACAGTTCTGTAGATAATGTGGTAACAGACAAGAATATACATAAATCATGAAATATTTATGTAAATCATGAAATATTTATGTAAATCATGAAATATTTATGTGTATTATGTCTGGAAAGGGGCACAACTGATGGGCATCTAGACTACAAGTTGATAAATAACCTTTCAAAATTATTTAATTTGGCAGCCGTAACAAACACGGTTCTGTTGTGGTAAAAGGCAAGAATATATCATATCATAACTGCGTAAAATATGGGTCAAGGCAACTCATTATCGATTTGCGCCTCGACTACAGCCAGGTAATACTAAGGTATTATAAGTTACCGAAATTTGGCAGCTGTTCCCAACACGGTCCTGCAGATAATGTGGTAAGACAAGAAATCATGATTACACACAAAAACGGGCATTTATAACTCCATAAAATATTGGTCGATGCAACTCATTTCTGATAGGTGCCTAGACTACAACTAGATAAACGAGAGATCCTGAAGGATCTTGGCGCCCACCAATAATTGTAAGCTAATGACAAGAGGATCTTTTTGTCCATTGTTACTATAAGAACAAACGATTGATTTGTATTTTTGTTTACAGAATTTCGAATCTGAGCGAAAAAGGGACACTGGAAAACACCAAGATATAATCTTTCTAAGTTTCAGGAGTTTCAAGATTTCTAGAAACTGTACTTATGTTGGTTGTTATAGTACAAGAGAAATGAGCAAAGTTAGTCTGAAAGTGAATGTACATGTACGGAGGATCCTTCGTCTTCGTTTTGTAGTATTTTTTTTACTTATTTTTTTGCACATGTGTCATCATTGGGTACTGGAAGTGAAGACAAATCTCTTTGACACTTTGGCATGAGCTATGAAACATACTTAATATTTTGTAATTAGGAACGAATGCTAATTCTGTTCTGTTTACTGGGCTAGTTTGAGATATCTCTTTTAAGATACCATGCTCGAAAATTGTAAGATAGTACAATACTTAATACTGAAGGGATCCAGTCCGCGCAGTAATGTTGAAACTTCGAAAGTGTCTGAATCCTGATTATCTCCCTTGGATCGAAACATGCAGTAGTCTACATTTGTCGAGTTGTGACATTGTGTCACAAGATTGACGTCCCTACATGTAGCCGACCCGCCGGCAGCCGAAAGGGTGGGGCAGTTTACTTGCAACTGCATGGACTAAAGAAAACTGATTCAAAATTTGAAGAAATACATTTTAATTCCTAACTATTTGAACTCCTTGATATGGAAGGTGAAGGTATGGATGTTCTTTATAGTCAATATATAGAATATGCCCCACCGTTTGATCCGCTGACTCTTGTGATGCAACGTCACAACTCGGGGAATACGGTATTAATTTGAAGCATAACTTGGATTTTCGAATCGGACCAAAAAAGGTATCTTGCACAACTAGGCCCCATGTGGGACGTGTGTACCAAATTTCAGAAAGATCCATGAAATATTTCCTGAGAATTCACGATAACAATGTTTGAAGGGGAAATTCAAGATGGCCACCTGGCGGCCATATTGGATTTTCGAATCGGACCGAAAAAGGTATTTTGCACAACTAGACCCCAAGGGGGAGTTATGTACCAAATTTGAGAAAGGTCCCTGCAGTACTTCCTGAGAAATCGCGATAACAAAGTTGCATGGGGAAATCCAAGATGGCCACCTGATGGACATATTGGATTTTGGAATCGGACCAAAAAAGGTATCTTGCACAACTGGACCACAAGGGAAACCTGTGTACCAAATTGGAGAAAGATCCAAGCAGTACTTCCTGAGAAATCACGATAAAGTTTCATGGGGAAATCTAAGATGGTCGCCTGGTGGCCATATTGGATTCTCGATTCGGATCGAAAAAGGTATCTTGCACAACCAGACCCTAAGGGGAACCTGTGTACCAAATTTGAGAAAGATCCATGCAGTACTTCGTGAGAAATGACGATAAAGTTTCATAGGGAAATCCAAGATGGCTGCCTGGTAGCCATATTGGATTTTCGAATGGACCAGAAAAGGCATGTTGCACAACTAGACCCCAAGGGTAACCTGTGTACCAAATTTGAGAAAGATCCATGCAGTACTTCCTGAGAAATGATGATAAAGTTTCATGGAGAAATCCAAGATGGCTGCCTGGTGGCCATATTGGATTTTCGAATTGGACCAGAAAAAGTATCTTGCACAACTAGACCCCAAGAGGAACCTGTGTATCAAATTTGAGAAAGATCCAAGCAGTAGTTCCTGAAAAATCGTGATAACAAGGTTTCATGGGGAAATCCAAGATGGCTGCCTTGTGGCCATATTGGAATTTCGATTCGGACCGAAAAAGGTATCTTGCACAACTAGACCCTAAGGGAAACCTGTGTACCAAATTTGAGAATGATCCATGCAGTACTTCCTGAGAAATGACGATAAAAAAGTTTCACGGGGAAATCCAAGATGGCTGCCTGGTGGCCATATTGGATTTTCGAATCAGACCAGAAAAGGTATCTTGCACAACTACACCCCAAGGGGAACCTGTGTACCAAATTTGAGATACATCCATGCAGTAGTTCCTGAGAAATCGCGATAACAAGGTTTCATGGGGAAATCCAAGATGGCTGCCTGGTGGCCATATTGAATTTTGAAATCGGACCAGAAAAGGTATCTTGCACAACTAGACCCCAAGGGGAACCTGTGTACCAAATTTGAGAAGGATCCATACAGTAGTTCCTGAGAAATTGCGATAATAAGAATTGTTTATGGACAGACGGACTGACTGACGGATGGACTGACGACGGACCACGGACGAAAAGTGATTTGAACAGCCCACCATCTGGTGATGGTGGGCTAAAAAGCCTCCCACATTCGGCGGCTGTACCAACCATGGTTCTGCAGACAATGTGATAAAAGATTATATCGAAACAGGTACTGATTACACGTTCATAAAGTTAGACCATGGTTCGCAGTTCGCAACTTTCATTATTCGAGGAGACCAGCAATTATTTCATAAGATATGGAAATCTGTATTTTTTTTATTATGAGTAATTTGAACTCCAAACTCTGTATAGCAAGAGAGAATGTCATGCTCTATATCCTTGCATATTCATATTCCAAATCTGACGCCAGGGGGCGCTGCTAGGGGCGCTGTTACGAGTCGTTGAATGACTGGTCCCGAATAACGAACTGCGAACCGCGGTCTAACTTTATGAACATACTGATTACACAGAAAAAGTATGGACGGACATTACTACATGACAGTAGCCCAGGACCAAATTGGACAAGGTGGGGTGAAAACCCTTAGCTCCATATACTGTGTTGAAGAATGCCTTATATTCGTTGAGGGAAGTAAACAGAGTGACAGAAATCTCAAACTGACCATGGAGGTCTACAGTATTACTCACTGATATAATTATGATATACACGTATGAAGAAATTTCAAATTAATTACATGTATATATTTATATTTCTTAAACCAGCCTCCACTTTGAAAGAACAGCTCAAGCAAGCTTAAAAATGTCCAGCCAATTCCAATTCTCAAGAACTTATAGCTTACACAGAGAAAGTTAGAAACTTTAAAAGTTGCATGGAATCATAGAAAGTAACTGGAAAGTTATATTTAAGGTTGTAAGAAAATTAAAAAAAAAGAAGAAAATATTAGCTAAATGCAAACAGATTACTCAGGTTTTTGAGTGAGTGATGAGAGTTAGACCATACATGTACATGTTTGCAAATTAGGCAAGTGTGGCACGACTAGTTTTTTCAGGAGAATCCAGGACTCTCATGTCAGCACTTTTTTTTTGTCAGATCTGAAATTAGGATATTTTGTTATCTTGGATTTCTTTCACACTTTCAGGAAGAGCTTGACCCCAAGATTTCAGATATCTAGCCCTGCCCATGATAGGGGCAAAGTTTATAGTGCCTTTCATTCTGTCACTACGCCTATGGAAGGCCAAATGTCCAAATAATCAGAAACTCACAGTTATTGAATCGAAAACCTAAGTTTTCAACAGAAAACTTAAGTTATCAAAGCGAAAACCATGGTTTTCGAATCGAAAACTTAAGTTGGTCGAAAACCTAGGTTATCTACAATGTACCACATAACCCCGAGTTTCTATTTCTCAACACCGAAAACCACAGTTGTCACTAGAAAACCTAAGTTATCGAACCGAAAACCTAGGTTTTTGAATTGATAACTTAAGTTTACGGTCGAAAACCGGTTGTCGTGAAGTGAAACTCGACTTTCTAACTTAGAGTTTCGATATCCGGGTACTCTGGGTTTCGCGCCTTTTCCGATTGTTGACTAATCAGAAATGCAGAGATAACCACGCGGCGAAATTAATTATACGGAACTGGTCACACTGATATAACATTCACTGCCTGTATTAATCGCTGTTGACCCAGAGACAGCATGTGTGTCACCAAAATATTTTCGAAAGTAGCTATCTACATCACTAAACGTGCTTTGCTGGTGTGAATTACATTGACCTGTCTTATGTCGGTCAGTCAGCTTGACCGGATAGCTGAATTTCAACTAGATTATTTCCCCCAATTCAGTCTGCAGCATATTAAAGGCCTAGTTCTGAGAACCAATACCCAGTCTTTGATAATGCTTGTATAAACGAGGCTTGATCATACAGGATAGTCTACCTTTAATAAATAATCCCAGTTATCCTTTTGATGAATACATGTTGCGTGGTTCTGTCTGTCGTTTTGATCAGTCAACATGCGGGAAACTGGGCGCGAAACCCATAGTACCCGGATATCGAAACTCAAAGTTAGTTAGTCGAGTTTCACTTTACGACAATCGCAAATTCGAAAACCTAAGTTATCGATTGATAACTTAAGTTTTCTACACGAATGTCCAAGAAAAAGAGAAACTCAAAATTGAAAGAGAAACTCGGGGTTGTCTGCTAGATAACCTAGGTTTTCGACTGTAAACTTAAGTTATCAATTCGAAAAACTAGGTTTTCGATTCGATAACTTAAGTTTTCTAGTGACAACTGTGATTTTGGGTGTTGAGAAATAGAAACTCGAGGTTAGGGAAAGAGAAACTCGGGGTTATGTGGTAGATAACCTAGGTTTTCGACCGTAAACTTAAGTTTTCAATTCGAAAACCATGGTTTTCTCTTTGATAGCTTAAGTTTTCTGTTTGAAAACTTAGGTTTTCGATTCAATAACTGTGAGTTTCTGATTATTTGGACATTTGGCCTTCCATACTTTTGACCCCAAGATTTCAGATATCTAGCCCTGCCCATGTTAGGGGCGAAGTTTATAGTGCCTTTCATTCTGTCACTACGCTATGCGCTGCCCCTACCTACTTAGTGACAGCAGACCTCCATTCTTCTGATTTTACATACGTTTGAAAAAATTAACCTTTTGTATATATTTGTAAAGATCTGTATATTTAACTGTTCTGCCACTGTTTTAATGTTGTATTTAGGACAGTTCCTAACTGTTCTGTATTTAACTGTTAATTATCTGTATATTTCTGTAAATAGGCATCTGTACTACATCTGTATATAGGCATCTGGTTTAATTATCTGTATATATTATCAAATATGTGTATCATTTACATGTATTTGTATAGTTACAAAAACTATCAATAATCTGAAATCTGGAAAACTCCATGACTGATAATTCTGAGCTAATGCGAAAAACATGAATAAAGTAAGGTATTAAGATCAATCTATATCTAATGGTCTTGTGTGTTCCTCTGTGCAGACTATTTCAATATTTCCGGTATATATCAATAGTTGGGAAATGGTTTCAATAACCTTTATTTCATGTCGGTAAAATGATAAAACGTTAGCTTCAACATGTTCAATGTACAAGCTATTTCACCGCCAAGATAGTCAGATAAAATCTTGAATCACTGCCGTCAGTGGTCATGCAAAAAAAAATAAACCACAACTGTTCCTATCTTTATTAACCACAGGTATTATTGATAGTAACAATTGTGGATAAAAAAAATGTGAGGACTTCAAATGTTTAGTGAATTACGGCCCGTAAAAGTCAAGATGCAAGTTTTTCGCAACTGATCAAGATTTAAGTTTTCCACAACTGGTGACAAACTGGTATTTTGTCAGATCCTGACTTTTTCTGCAATACAAAGTTTACTTACAATATACTTTTTTCTGGTCTTTCCACCAATTAGCCCAAACATGAGATTCTTGTCACTTCCACACTGCTTGCTGAACTTGTCATCAAACTTCACTCACTCGTCACACTTCCTGGTCCACTGTGCCGACAAGAG
The DNA here is from genome assembly GCA_036873755.1 of Hanleya hanleyi. NCBI lineage: Eukaryota > Metazoa > Mollusca > Polyplacophora > Lepidopleurida > Hanleyidae > Hanleya > Hanleya hanleyi. The sequence goes on along the minus strand of JAVTVY010020034.1, from coordinate 34,464 downwards.
TTATTACCCCTGATTGTGACAAAGGTAAGCCGCCAAGAGTTATCGCCCCTGATTACACAAAACAAGGATGGAGAACATGCTAATAATCAATTATTATCAAAGATGCTACAAGACTGAAGAAGCACATTTACTTCGTTTGACAATTATTTTTCTTCACAAGTGTCCACCGATAGTGTATATATAGTTTCCAATATTTCCTTGGACCGTGATTAATTCAAAGGGTACGTAATACTATTCATTTCAATATTTAATTGCTGCAGGAAGATTTGGTCATCATGCATTTTTAGGGTGAAGACCGAAACCTCAGGCACAGGTTTTAAATGGGCAAAAAATTAATTTTGAATGAATAATCTAATCTTTTGTGTACTGAAAGTATATGTTCATTGTTAAACTAGGCACAATTTGTTTTTAATCTGGCCATCTCAGTTTAATCGAAATAACATGGGAATAGATAGGGGAAAAAAATCTACATTTTTGTGCATTATCAAGAAAATTAAGCTGGTGACTCATTTTTAAATGTGTTCGGAAGAAACCGAGTGATTACATGTTATCTGCAAATCTGATTGATAATGTATATCCATTTTTGTCTAAAAATCTAATTTTATGGGTATCATTTCTCTATTAATCTGAGACAAGGGTTACCCCATGTTCATGAGCACCCATAACATAAGCTGAAGTGGTGACCCAATTTTTTTTTCTTCATTTTTCTGCTATGTATAACAGTACTACTATATATTTAAAGTTTCAATACAATTCTATGCTGAAGAGAGAGGTGTTGGTCTCCACCTTAAGTCCAATTCTGATCAAAGAAATAATTATTAATCATGTACAGGTTCTATCAAATAACCTCTGCACACTTTGCATGAAAACATACAAAGAAGCTGTGTAGAGCTGTGTATATCGTTTTCTAAGACATGCAGCTTCGCAAAAAGATCGAGCCCTTCAGGGTGGCACATCATTTGAGGTTGCACATCATTGGCAATGCACATCATTAAAAATAACAATACATTTATTAAGAAATATGATTTTTATATCAGTGATGTTGAGGTTGGATTGAAGGAGGAACTAATTGCACATGTATAGTTAGGAACAATAGGTGTGCAATTTGGAGCACGTTCTTGGTGTAACTTTGTGTGATGATATGTGAACAAACAAAGTTAATAGTTGGAGTAAAGCTATCATTTCCAGTATGCAATGGGACACCAGCAATGTGGTAAACCTTCACATTTGTATGCAAATAAAAGAATACAATGACAACTGTGTCCAATCATACTGTAATGCTCCATAACAATGTGCACTGGTAAGACTGAGACATCACAAACTGATTCAAACTCAGTTTTAATCAATATAGTAAGTTAAATGTGTGGACACAGATATGGTTGTGCAAAAGCTTTAAGGTCAACCAGAATTTGATGGTAAATTTTAAGGAAATGTTGTCCTTCATTTAAGGTGACATGAAATTAACATGTGGCTGTCGCCATCGGGACCCCTTGGGCCGGGCCCAGAGCAATTGTGGAAATAATGTTTCTTACCCCAACAACTCAACATATTTGGGGTGGGCATAATTTTACCTGTATGATATAGATCATAGACAGATAAAACAATATAGCAATAGAGCAGTGATTACCTATAGTAGATGTAGTCGAACGATTACTGTCTATTCACAGCAATCCACACAGGTTTGTGTGAACTCCTGAAAAACACATCCCATGGCACCGACTTTCAATAGGCTTCTGGTACTGGCTGTATTAAACAAAACTGTATGAAGTTTCATTGTTGTGAGTGAAGGACTTTTTGAGATAATGTGTTTACAAGGATATGGACCAACAGACATGTATAAAGGGGCAGAACTCCTGAAAAACACATCCGATTACACCGACTTTCAATAGGCTTCTGGTACTGGCTGTATTAAACAACTGTATGAAGTTTCATTGTTGTGAGTGAAGGACTTTTTGAGATAATGTGTTTACAAGGATAAAAACAGACAGACATGTATAAAGGGGCATAACTCCTGAAAAACACATCCAATGGCACCGACTTTCAATAGGCTTCTGGTACTGGTTGTATTAAACAACTGTATGAAGTTTCATTGTTGTGAGTGAAGGACTTTTTGAGATAATGTGTTTACAAGGATATGGACCAACAGACATGTATAAAGGGGCATAACTCCTGAAAAACACATCCGATTACACCGACTTTCAATAGGCTTCTGGTACTGGCTGTATTAAACAACTGTATGAAGTTTCATTGTTGTAAGTGAAGGACTTTTTGAGATAATGTGTTTACAATGATATGATGGACAGACGGACGGACGGACGGACAGACGACGGAGGCAACGACAATACCGCTCGGGCAGAATCTGCCCGAGGGGTAAAAACTAACAGGGATTCGGTACTGCGGGATTCCCCCGCCGGTTATTTTGATATTGTACTTCTGAATTAAAATAATGTCACCAAACTATTAGTAAATACTATAAAGGAATATAGTGTAGTTGATTTGGTATGTATGCCTGTATATACAATGTGCACTGCATCTCATGCCTAATAACAGGTTAGTATCACATAAAAGAGATAGAAAATTAGAAATTGAAATATGAGGGTATGGAGTTGGGTAATGCATTGAATAAGTATAGCATGATGTAAGCTTCAGGAAAATATGAGGATATGGGGTCGGGCAAAGCTTAGTTTATGGATGGTGGGGCACAGTGCCCCGAGGGTGGGGACATGCTTTCATGGGTAGCGCATGGGTTGAATAAGTGTAGGATCATGTAAGCTGTGGGAAAATATGATGGTATGGGGTCGGGCGATGCTTAGTTTAGAAGATATAGGGTGGGTCGCGGTGCCCCAGGGGTGGGAACATGCTCCCGGGGTTAGTGAATGGGTTGAATAAGTGAACAGGATGATCTGAGCTCCCAAACTGTATGAGAGTATGGGGTCGGGCAAAGCTTACTTTAGGAGATATGGGGTGGGGCTCCATGCCCCAGGGATGGGGACATGCTCCCCGAGGGTAGTGGATGGGTTCAATAAGTGTAGCCAGATGTAGCATTTGGCATAGATGAGAGTTTGGGGGGTCGGGGTGGCCTTAGTTTAGGAGACATAGGTGAGGCAGAGAAGCTGTGGACAGGAATTTTCTAAGTCCAAAACTTTAACATTTACTTGGTCCTGGAGTCCCAAGGGTGGGGACATGCTCCCCGAGGGTAGTGGATGGGTTCCATAAGTGTAGTCAGATGTAAGCATTTGGAATAGATGAGAGTTCGGGGGGTCGGGCAGGCCTTAGGATCAAATTTTAACATTTACTTGTCCTGGGGTCCCGGGGCTAATGGATGGGTTCAATATGTGTAGCCTGATGTAAGCATCTGAAATATGAGGGTTCGGCGGTCGGGCAGGCCTTAGGATCAAACTTTAACATTTACTTGGTCCTGAGGAAAAATTTTCTAAGTCCAAAACTTTAACATTTTAAAGCTACGGGCTCGATAAAAATGACATTGATCAAATTGGATTGTTTAACACAATAAAACAGATGTGGTGAAAAATATATAGAAGCCGTAACCTCTGATCTCGACTAGTCGGTAATTGTGTTGGATGTCCTATTGTGACATACATTTCATAACAATTGTGTATGACAACATCCTGATGTCAACAAATGCATTACATTTTAGCCTTTTGACGTTGTTGGCGATACAATGGATATGTCGCCAAGAAATTTACGTAGGATTGCTTGCATGCTGCGAACGATTGTAATCACTCCAACATCATGGGCCAGCAGGTCACAGTCTTTGCCAGTCCCAGACAGGTGTGGTAATGAAGGGTTTCAAGTTCATTTTTTTAGAACTTCTACCCTTCTCGAACACAGTAAACCACTATTAAATGTCAGATCTAACCTTCTACAACAAGTTTAGTTAGCATAAAAAAAGTATGGAATGACTGGGGACCATTTGGTAGAACCTTTAATGGAACAGTAAAAATCATTCACATAATCACTCACCTGTTAGGACTTTAAGGAATTACAGATTATCAGATAAAGGACGTCAGTCCAGCACATCAGAGACAAACTTTGTCAATCCTAATCCTAAGATTGCAATAAGCAGGTAACAAGCAAGTTTTCCAGAAAGTGATATTTGAAGTGTTTGTGAATGTAAACCAATGAATGAACTTGACTCCGTCTGACTCCATCAAGGACTGTGACTTCCTCATTATTGATAATATATATCATGGAAAGTGTATATACAGTCGAGTATATTTATTGAACAATTAATATGTACATGTGTGTTTTGATTACCGGTATGATTTTGTTTAGACTGTAAACATTTCCACTTCCCTTAACTAATTTGATCTTATAGATGCAAGCCACATGTCAAAATGGCATGTATACAGAAAAATAAGCATAATCAGATATTCCAAATGTCATGATGAACAACTACAATGAAGCACAGAACAATAAATTTGTAAAGGCCCATTTTCACAATGCGGAGTATTTGGCAGGGAATCCCCCACTTTGTAGCATGCAACTGAATCACATGAAATAGGACCTGTTCTATTTCACACAACTTATAGCATAATTGCGGCTAAAATGTCGGAGTTTTCTCACAATGCCAACGAGTTGTATGCTGTAAGTTGTTACTAGAAATCACACCATAAATGGGCCTTAATGAAACTCTGAGCAACACCACTTCTTCTAGTTTCATTGTTACGTGACCACAATCATCATTGCATTGCCTGATTGTGAAGTCGTGGCATTGTCATTTTGATGTCAAGCAAATTTGTATATTTAAATCAATCAAAACAGCTCTTTTGGAAGAAGTTCCATCATGCAATTACTAAAAAAGTTAATTCCACTTAAATTATTTGATATAAGTAAATGATGTAAAAGAATGAAACCACAAGCGTCTAGTCCGTCATTCATAATTCAGCCATCGTCCATTAAAGAATATCCGCGTCCATAATCCAAAGACCTATTCCATATCCATATAAACAGTATTAGCACCAAATTCAAAAAGACAATCATAGTATACATAAACATAGGCTAGTTTCCTGCAAGAGAGAAGTGGTCAACAGTTTTCAATGATGCCGACAAGACATCATGATGTTCCACAAATATAAAATCTGTATCGCTGATCAGTATTCTTTAATAATCCATAATAATCGTTATCTAGAGAATGATGTATCTCAGTCACGCTTTGATTGTGACTGTTTATATGAGCATCATGAGGATATTGAAGTACATGAATGAAAAGCCACAGGACAAAGTGTATGGTATACATTATATATAATGTACATAATAGTTTATTTCAAAATTTAGACAATTAAGTCTTTTTATTCACACATATGTATAACTGACTGAATGCTAGCTGTATGGACCCCTAACAGGCCAATCTAATTAAAATTAAATCCTATCTGCTCCCTATTTGGATATTGTCGCTTGTAGGATCTAACAGGCTTGCAGTAACTCGCGTGTTAACCAATCCCGAGAATGCTTCATAGTGCTTTGAAGGAAACATTGATGACAACGAATTTTGGTTGGCTCAGCCAAACTAGCCGGCCCGCTGGCAGGGAGTCTTTTCATGTTGCAGCGGTCCCCGACATTGTGGCACCATAATACGGGTAGATACATGGACTGATCTTTGGTGTAAACATTGGGGTAAATGGACACAATGAACCCATCTCCCCTCCCTGACTGCAAATGGATGAGTCCAGATGTGAACATGTCATAATGCTACATGTATTAAATATCCATGGTATGGGCACTCAGAACACCAAATTTAATTGAAATACGTAAGATCCTATACAACGACATGTACGATTGGAGAGCATTGATAGGATATTAATTTATTAAGATTGCCTAACAGGCATGACAGGCTTACAAAATTTGAATTTTTCTAGTGTTTTTTTTAACCCAATATAAAAATTCATAGTCAACGCTATATGTTGGTAAAGAAAAAGTCATGAGAACATTCCGACTAGTACAAAAATTACGCTTTTAAAATGAGTTGTCAGAGAAAAGGTCTCAATATAACAATGGATTTGTGAGTGAACACTGCAGGTAATCGACCCATGTTTATATTTAAGATGAGCTGATCACATAGGATTCGCCAGCCCGAATTGACGCCAGGTGGCTACCTATACCAAGAGGTGAATGGCGCATGCCCATGACGTTTTTCTGGACATCACGTCTTCGTTACCTGTTGGAACACTAGTGCCACCTAGTGTGGCTGGCGATGTTCATTGATCAAGCAATTAACTTAATTTAAACTTTTCAACAAATATATTGCAAATTAAGTAAGCTTTAATCTGGGTTGTAAGTCATTTAACTTGGCTAACGAAACTATAGGTGATAATTTGAAGAAATTCACACCTACGTTACTTTAGAAGATATTAGAGCATATATTTGAAGGCTAAATTTTCACAAACCAATTAAGTTCAAATAATTCAGCTTTATTAGAAAGAAGAACAAAATTGTCACTAAATCCATGAATGAATAGCTTTCATAAATTTAGCGAGTTTATTTGCCGAACTTGAGCAAAAACTAATAAGGTGTCTTCTTATCGCTAGGGATCCTAAAACCGTAATCGATCTGTAAAATATAACAACTTCTCTTCTTTTAAGGTCAATTTTCACAGCACACATCACAACCACCATCACATCTGAAAAATAGCAACATGTTATGTGATGCAAAAGTCTGACTGCAAGTGACAAGTCGTGACTACATTTTGTTTTTTGTGTGACATGCCATGTTGTTGACCTACATTGTATCAAAATTAGGACCAGGGCTATTTCAATGCAATATCGCATATTGTGGAAATGAACTACATGTACGCAGTTGCAGTTTGAAGTCATGTGGCATGCTGTGGAAATTGGCCTCACAAGTTAAAATTGCATTCTTAAATGACAGATAAACTTGGCATGGAGATTAATTAGCCCCCCAAAATGCAATTTGTATATTTGAAATAAGTTTTGTTTATATGAAACACAAACAAGTTTCAAATTTATTAGAACATTGAATTATCAAGTTCACCCAGGAATATTGGGTGAATCAGTTTTATTGAAACACATTTATTCTCATACTGAGAATAGCAAGGATAATCTATTTAATAATTTCAACCTAAATTTGAACATTAATGTTGCGTATCATGAGAATTTGACTTCAGATATAGGGTGATTGAAACTCCCCAACATATTCAATCACCATATTATAAACATTCAATCACTCATATTTCACCTCATATTTGATCAGACACTCTAATAAATTTCACCTCCCAAATGTGGGAGAAACTACATATACATGCAAGGTCCTGTTTTTTTTTCTATCTTTTCGGCAAATTTGATTTTGGGGTGAGAAAAGAACTTGGAATAATAGCTGCCCGCCTGCATCTAAAATTAGCATGGGCAAGTCAACCCCCCTTCACTATTTTCATCTCATTACCGTAGCATATGGCCAACACAGATTATGTTATTAGTGGAATATAATTATTTTATAAAGCCAACTTTTAACAAACCACTTGTCCGAAGAACAAACCAAGAATCTTAATTATTTAGACCCCTAGCTGTCCTATGATTGAATTCTTAGCGTATTTACCATAGACTGGCCCAATCAATAAAGAAATTTCTGCTCTTGAATGAAAATAAAGTACATGTATGTCAAAAGTTGATGCCAAGGTATAGACACGTTGTGATAGCACCCAATAATCATGGTGATTTATGAGAATTGATATAGCTACATGTAGATACTGGAATGGGCCACTATAGCTAAATACCCATAGAAGCCATATTGAAAATGAAATGTGGGGGAGATCTGTTCAATTTGGAAAAGTTTCAGAGGCAGAGCCTACATGAAAGTCTGGGAGGACTCGGGGAGATGAAGCAAAGTGGTACGTTTATATAACACATGAAGGACAATCATGACAGGGAAGTAACATATTTACACACCTATAAATAACAGCATTATAATACAAGAGTATTTAATAAGCTATCTCGATGTCTGTCAAGTGATATGTTAATATGGACATTTAATGATATGTTCTGAGTGATACTGTGATTATATAATAGAACTTCAATACTGAATTACCTGCTCTTGTCACACTTCACACACATGCAGTATACAGTGAATCCTGTCAAAAACAGCACCTGAATAAACTGACAATTCTGTGACTATCTCAGTGACCATGGTTACCCGTTTCCATGGTAACTCTGGTGTATCATGGGATCTCTTCCAGTTTCAAAGCACTTGATTGGTCAATAAAGTTTTCGAAAAGAAATCCAGGATTTTCATTGGCCTCTACAGTAGAGAAAACTAGAAAAATTTCCAGCCAATCATGAAGTTCCTGTTAGGCCCAATTGTCTGAAACCAACTGACACAGAATTTGGTGACACAGTGAATTTAACAGTGATACAGTTGCTTTTCACAAGTTTCACAGTTACTCAGTTGTTAGAACAGGTATAGACATCACCAACTTTAGGACCCAATGGCCAGATAACATACATGTACATTGTGCTTAAATATCGAGACATTTATCACAAGTGAGAGCTACATGTAGCCTACATTTCACAGATTTTCCTGAAAACTACATAACGAAAACAATCTCACAACTCCATGACTATATGTACTTATTGCCTTCATTACTGGTTTGTGCTTTGACACATAGCTCTTCTAGACAACCAACTCTAGGAGTTTATCACATATTTATAATGCAGGTCATACATAATTTTTGTGAAATATTGCCCATCTCCATGAAACTGTATCATTCTGCATGTTCCAGTGAAACAGTCAGCAGTTTGAAAATCAGTTTCAATGCAGTGGAACAGTGTTGCTCCGACTTCTTCCACTGAAAGTGTTCATTTAATGAACATGTAGTGCATCATCATCATTTAGTGTATCATTTGAGTGAAACTGTCTAATATCAGTGGAACAGTGCTCATTTCAATGAAACAATGTCTCACTTCAGTGAAACTGGAACGGTGTCTCCTTATAATGAATGAGTCTCATTTCAATGAAATAGTGTATCATTCCAGCAAAACAGTGTCTCATTTGAGTCAAAAAGGGTTATAATGAATCAATGTGTCTTATTTCACTGAAATTGTCTCACTGAAGTGAAACATTATAATTTGCAGATTGACGAACAGTTGACTAAGATTTAATGATATTAACAATATGCACAAAATGCACCATGTACAATATAGAATATATATATATATATATACAGAGGGTAGCTTGTGAGTGTGTACACAAAATACACACGATGACTCTATACATGAAATACACAGGTACACAAGTAGCTGCTTACAAAATTTGCACCAAGCAAAGGTACATAGATACCTATGTTTTATATCTATGGAATTGGAAGACATTACATGTACATGAAGGAATGACAATAGCACATTAATAACATGGGTCCTCACAATGTTACCCTGTGTATTAGGGAAGACGAGTCCAATGAAGAGGGATGACAAAGTACTGGTATCCATCATCACTGTGAACAACAGTATAATTACAGATTCTACCCTGTCAAGCAGCAGCACATTTCCGAGCAAATGAAAGCAATGATCATGACAAAATGAAAATTCAATGCCAAACGTCTTTGATAAATGTACAATAAATTCCATTCCCGTGTTAGGCCGATTAAATAAAGGGTGAATCCTTCCTGCTTTATTTCATTATATTTTCTGGTTGCAAGGCAAGACAGACAATTTTAAATTACGACAGGCAAAAATTAGAAAACTGAACATGGGAGAGATAGGAAAGATAGGGGAGTACGGTAATTCCCATAATAATTCAATCACAAAAAGTTCATTTTTCAACTCTAGTATTCAAACACAGAGAAAAAGTAACATTCCCGTTCTTCATTCAAATTAAAGAAAAACCATATAATGACAAAATCTGACATTTTGTAGCTGGTGCCATGAAGAATAGTTTCAGATATAAGCCATTTTTGTTGCACTTCCGGTGATCGAATTATCAGGGGAATTACTGTAGACTGTCCAAATCTGGCAAAGACTGATATTTGAACCGAGTTTATCTTCTGGATAACATCCTGTAGGAAAGTGTCATTTTTTACAACATAAAATGACCCATTATGGAAGGCGTTACACAGTCAACCAAAAATGCCAGCACACTGCTGATCCTTAAAATGTGCCCAGTTAATACTCGACTTTCAGCAAATAACAAATAATTTGTGATAGACAGGTATTCTCATGTTTTCAACATAATCAAATGATGACTGAATGACAGGGCAGATTAGTACATCACTTAGGACCCATGTAAATATATTCAGATCCAACATGGTGATGAGACTTTCCCCTTTGTAAAGCAGGAGAAAAATAACAAGAAACTGCTAAGAATTGCATGTATACTCAAATATAAATGTATTCAATCAAGTATCAAAAAGCATAAAACACAATTACCAATAAATTTGAGAAGTAGAAAATACACTGATGGCTAATGGTTAATAAAATATTTAAAAACTTGACTTTCAAAAAAACAGTAAAAAGCAAGTGACAGCACACATGCAAAACATGACCATTCTGAATGGAAAGACAAGTTAATCTTGAACATTAACCTTTGTCATAAGTGTGAGGTATACCACAATCCATCTTCCAGACTGGAGCTGCAGCCTGAACATAACAATTTAAGATTTCCTGGAGGATTTCCTGATTTTCGGGCCACAATAAACTTGACCTTTGACCTCAAAATGAATAGTTCTTAATACCATGAGTTTGGTACCAATTCATAAACACAGATCGTGAGATACAGCATAATAATCAAAAGTTAATGGACGAACAGACAGCACGACAGACGGACAGAACTCACTACCACATAATATGACCTCGTCTAATGATGGGTGTATGAAAACTGTCGAAAAGACTATTTATTCAGTTTTCCTATCAACGTTGCCTTCGGCATATCTGAACCTTCAGTGTACACAGTCAATGTTACCTCAATCCATTCTCACCAAACCTCCTACGTATCCCCTCAAATATCACACTGTTCACCATATAACCACTCGCTTCTATCAAAACCTCATCAGTGTGAGAACAAGCTAAGCATTTATAGTACCATCGTTGAACTTGATATACACAGGTCATCTAGTTCATTTGAAGTTAATACAGAATCAATCAGAACATTCATAATGATGGGATAATACAATTAAAATCATGACCCTGGTATGTTAAATTCTTCTAGTTTTGAGATTCGTAATGTCAACTTTCAAACACTACCAAAGAATGTCTACTCAATGATGGGGATGAAAGTTTAAATGCTATTTCGGCAAAGATCTTTGGTATGTTTTGCATAAATACGTTCACACTTCTGTTTATCAAAAGCGACAGAGGTACATGAGCAGCTAATTCAACAGTCAGTTATGTACTCCTCTCCAGTGCCAAGTGGTAATTCTAGTCAAGACTTTCATTGATACAATTGCAGATATAGATGCTGAGAAGGAACAGCATCATGACTGGGTGAAATGGCGGCGATTAGAATAACTGGTCCATTATGGTCATCTGAGTCTGACATAGGTTGCTAAGAGATATCATCGAGGTCGTCGTCACTGTCTTGTTCGTCATCATCATCATCACCCTCCTCTACATCCTTGCCATCGAAAGACTTCATACTGGAAGACCTTGTTTTCAGCACTGGCTGACTGGCTCTTCTCAATCTGTATTGGAAACATGCACACTTACAATGAATGTTACTGGTGAACCACTATGAGTGAGTCAGTGATTACGATTTAATGTTGCTTTCAACAATATTGTAGAGATTTTCACAGAATACAAATTATTGAAGGTATTCCTTAACTTTAGCAAATATATCCACATTTTTACTTGAAAATTTGCCTGCATTTTATTTATTTAAGGCCTAGGCCTGCTTCATTCAAAATTTCGGCCTGCTTTTAGCCATTATCAGGGTGCAACTTTGAGAAATCCTGACTGTAGCCATACTGCCTATAGCTTTACCTACATGAATAGCAGTGAAAGGCAGGTGATAAAAGATGTATGTGGATCATCAGTGGACAGAGTTCATATTTAGAAGAGAGTATATTTAATGTAAGTTCAGGTAGATCTTTGGTTCCTGTAAGTATAGTACATACCTGCTCTGTAGATGTTCTACCTGCACCTGAAGGTTATCCGACTGTTCCTGGAGCTCGTCAGTGTTCCTCTGTAACTTACGCACTAAGTTAGCCTGACTGTCAGCCTGGTAAACAATAGACACACACAGGTCACTGACCGAGTGATCATTCTAAATGTCAGTTCATGTAACTACCAAGTATGACAATAATCTCAGAACAACAGACAAAATTGGCTTCAATCTATGTTTTCAATTTTAATTTTTCCTAAACACAGTGTTGCCTTGTTTGGGAATCAGCAGGGGGCGAAATGGGCTCCATTGACCAACAGGACATTTGTAAAAATTGTCCTGCATTCAATTAATATGTATGTAAATTACCTAAAAAACTACAGGACATGACAATTTTATAGTAATAGCAAATAGATAATTTCCCTGAGCCCTGATCAGTTACTCTTGCTCTCAAATATCCATATCTTTCTTTCCTCTTGATATATTATACACAATGCAAAATCTAGAACTGGACAGATCACATCTGAAATCAATATGTTTGCCATGACATGGTGGTATACATGAAATTTGGTCTGCATCTCACAGCCCTGAATTGTTTCATGTTCTACCCCTGACATATGATTTACAATTTTTTGGGCCACAGCAGTGTGTCATGTTTAACAAGAGCCCAAGGGGCTTCAATATACGCCCGTGTATCTGGAATTACATTGGTCCAAATTTCAAGGTTGTTTGATAGCCTTGATTCCAATTGGTAGCTAGCCTACAATTTTGTGCTTCTGAGAATGTAACATATATAACATCTTATATTGAATGATAAACTAAAACGAGCTTAACTCTTGGTAACTAGTTGACCTTGAAACAAGAGCCGAGAGCTCACATATCCCACACTGAAATCGACAATAGTCAAACACAAGAAAATAATAGTTTTCCTGCAAATGGATTCCTTTCAGACGAGATAATTTTTCATGAAGGAAGAAGAAAGTGATGAAGTAAACCTTTGTTCTTGAGTTAATAAAGAGGTATGAAGTTCATAAAGGACCCCTCTCCCCGTTAAATTACTAAGGGCTGTTCCATTTGAAAATATACATGTACCCCCCCAGGAAGGGGAAAAAAATAATAATATATTGGTGGGTGGAGTTGTCCAGAATAGAAATCTCTTGGTGGTCCCTCCAGGCAATAAATTGCTTCTCTTGGTGATTGTTTAAGCCTGTAAAAATATTGCTTCTATGGGTGGGCCCTCTTTTACCAATATGCACTTTGTTATTTGGAAAGGGATTCCTTTTTAATGGAAATTGATGTGAAAAATCGCGGAAAACGAGCTTTATCCAGTCCTTGACATTCTTCGTTGCGCTCTGACGGCTTCCGGCTGTTTGGAGTAGTCTCCCTTGAAAACAAAGAACGGGCGCGGGCTGAGTGGTCTCCCTTTACTCCTTTCGGATATTTCCATTGTTTTCCATGGTTTTCCATTCGGCCTTGAAAATTCAGGGTAAAATGGCGGACTGGGATTGTAAATCTCTTGGCGAATGGTTGAGGCGGGAGGGCTTGGGACAATATGTCCAAACCTTCGAAGGTGAGACATTATTTTATTCAATATGTATTCAACGAACGCGAAATACTAATCACTTGCAAATAGGTCTTGTAACGGCATTCTTGAAAATATTCACGGTACATCGTGACACCACGTGGTCCTGGGCAAATCCAAAGAGGAAGTGTGACGATAGGCCTGTATCAATGAATACTCACGTGGACTGTTTATGTTTACAGTTTGAACAATAGCCGTGTGTGAGCAATAGCTGGCTGGCAAATATGGGTGGGTGCCTTTTCCCTTCCAAATAAAAAATGTGGGTGGGTGGGCTGCTATGATGAAAAAAAAAAATGCTTCTCTCCCAGGTTGTACTGGACATTTATTTGCTGTGCTTGGTGGAGGCAAGGAGAATTAATTTGCATATATTGGTGGTTGGGGTGTACAAAGTTTCCCTTCCTGGGGGGGTACATCTTTTTAAATGGAACAGCCCTAAATGTATGGTTTATATTTCACAACAGTTTAACTAAATGTAGCTGTTTCAAATATATTTCCACAGGATGAATGCCATATACATGTAGGGGAGAGAACTCTGAATATTCCAACCTAACCCATATGGTCAGCTAAACTTGATTCAGTTTTGAAGGACTGTGACCTTGACTTTGGACAAATTGATCTCAAAAGTATGGCTTCTCTTTGCCATGCGAGTAAGGTATACTCAAAGTTTGGTACCATTCCATACCTTGAAACTGGAGATATCGCATGGACAACAAATGTTAATGGATGAATGGACAGAACGCAACATCGCATTACATGACCTCGTCTTCGACAGGCATATGAAAATGTGATTTCCTGATTTTGGGGTGACAGTTACCTTGACCTTTGACCTTGACCTAAATTTTGGTACACGACACTTCGTCTTCCGTCAATGTATCAATGGACACAAAAAAAATCTTGATTTTTATGAATTTCATGATTTTGGGGGTCACAGTGACCTTGACGTTCGGCCTTGACCTACATTTTGGTATGTGACACATCATGTCCCCCTAATGAATCTACGGACACAAAACAAAGTAATTTTCAAAGATTTCTTGATTCTGGAGTCAGTGACCTTGACTATTGACCTTGACCTAAATTTTGGTACATGACAAACCATTTCCCCGTAATTTCTCAATGCACACAAAAAATCATGATTTTTAACAATTTAACGATTTTGGGTTCACAGTGACCTTGACCTTTGACCGACATTTTGGTATGTGACACATCATGTCCCCCTAATGTATCTACTGACACAAAAAAATGTTATTTTTAATAATTTCTTGATTTTGGGGTTACAGTGACCTTTGACCTTGACCTAATTTTTGGTATGCGACACTTCATTTCCCCCTATTGAATCCACTCACCAAATATTAGTAATTTTCAATGATTTCCTGATTTTTAGGTCACACTGACCTTTGACCTTGATTCTGGTGTCACAGTGATCTTGACTATTGACCTGGATCTAAATTTTAGTACATGACAAAACGGCTACCCGTAATTTCTCAATGGACTCAAAAAATCATGATTTTTTACACTTTCATGATTTTGGGGTCACAGTGACCTTGACATTTGACCTTGACCTACATTTTGATATGTGACACATTGTGTCCCCCTAATGTATCTACTCACACAAAGAAATGTTATTTTTAATAATGTCCTGATTTTTGGGTCAGTGACCTTTGACCTTCGACCTTGACCTATATTTTGGTATGCGATATCTCATTTCCCCCTATTAAATCCACTCACAAAAAATTAGAAATTTTTAATGATTTCCTGATTTTGCCGTCACACTGACCTTTGACCTCTGACCTCGACCTACATTTTGTATGCAACACATCGTTACCCCCTAGGGCATCACTCACCAAAAATTAGAACTGTAGATAGAAAACGGTCAATGATCAATGATTTTAGGCAACAGTGACCTTTGACCTCGATTTTGGTACGCGACACATCGTCTCCACCTAGCGTATCCACTCACAAAAAATTGCAACTGTGGATAGAAAACGTTCACAGATATAGACCGGACACGAACACTTTAGTGATTTCCTGTTTTGTAGGCCAGTGACCTTTGACCTTCATTTTAGTACGCGACACATCGTCTCCCCGTAGGGTATCCACTCACCAAAAATTAGAACTGTAGATAGAAAACTGTCCCAGATATAGACCGGACACGAGGGACAGACAGACGGACACACGGACAGACGGACGGAAACCGCCATCACATAATACGTCCGCCTTTTGGCAGGCGTATAAAAATTGAAGGACAGCGATAAATCGCACCTCTCAATTCTGTGAGGAGAATGATTTGCACTCGTCGATTTTTGCATGAAAAAAAAAAGAAAAAGATTAATTATGTTCACGAATATCGCAAATGTTATGTTGTTTTTCAAACGAAATAGTCTTAACGAGTGTCACAATATAAATCTGCAAAATTTGAGATGATGCAAAAGGAAAATCTTTGATTTAAGTTCTATTCATCACAACTGGGTTCATCGACAGTGCTTTTGCACTACTGTCACCATGGTCAGGCATATTATTAAAGTGGTAAGGCACCGTTTCCAATTATCGTTCGCGAATGAATCGTTTATTTCGTCAAATTTTCTCGAAGTCGCGATTTCCCAAGGCGCGAGGGAATGGTTTTTTTTCTTCAAAATAAACGATTCATTCGCGATCGCTGTTCGAATGGTTTTTTTTCTGTTGGCAATCGTTTTTCAATCGAGAAAATTCTCGCGAATAAAAAGCGATATCGCGATTCAATCGCTTTTTAATCGAGAAAATATAAACGATTGAAAAAAAAAACGATTGAGGATTATAGCCGAAAGTAGTACGCCATTGGTTCAGCCTGACTGACCCGCATACACGTTCGAGTTTCTAACACTTCAGTCAGACTATATAAAGTTCGAGCATTTTTTCTTCTTCCTTTTCCATTCTTTGCCTAGTGGAAAACTATAGCGTGTTTCTGTACAGTTGGCGGTTATATAGATACGATGGGGATATTGAAAGAAATTGAAAAAAAATATCTATATATATACATAGGAATAATGGTTATGCATATAATTATAACTTCATATTTACATATATTTTGTACGGGACACAGGCCCGGATATGGTCAGATTGGGTCATTTGCACTTGCAATTTCGTCTATTATTTTGGGTATTTCTGAGTTTTAAAGCTGGTATTATTCCAGATTTCTTGTGTAGTATTTTTCGTGAACGTTTTTGGCATCTGTGCGGGCTGAAATTTTGAGTTGATTCGTCAGATTTTCGCTGTACGCGTGATTTTTGTCCTACGATCACCATTTTCCTTGTGTAGATAGATGGCGCTGTATTGAATATAACATTGTCATACAGGGCTTTTGAGTCTTCGAAAGCACTTAATTATTAATACATAGCGCGGGCTATTTGTAAAAAATTTCACAACTGGTTAATCCAGTAAGAGATGAAATTATAGAATATTCAGTTGGTTTTTGGCTTGAGCTTCCCTTTGGAATCATTCATAGTTCATTTATCAAAATATAAAATTAAAAGAAAAAGTATTGTACATATGCGAATCCAACCGTTATATGCCATTCAATCACCATTGTGATATGTATTGATATAAATATGAAATCACTGCCGCGAATATTCTTATAATAAATAAAATTAACTTGGTGATTTTTTGAACTTATTCACATCTCAATAGTTTAACAAGCGTTCTGAGAACCCCAACATCTCGCCTTGCGGGGTCATCCGCCAAAGGTGCAGCAGTATTGAAAGCATACATGTAGAGCAAACAATAAGGTCTGGAATAGGTGATGTGGTACAGACAATAATGTCTGAAATAGATTATCTGGTACAGACAATAACATCAGTCCCATGAAGGATTACTGGCAAAAGTTAATCCCATGTAGGATGGATAGGTCAGTGCTGTCGGATTACTGGTACATAGTTCAGTCCCATGTGAGATTACTGCTGGATGGGCCAGTCCTGCGTAGGATTACCACTGGGTGGACCAGTCCCATGTTATTACTGATGGATAGTCACCTGTGGTATTACTGCTGGATAGTCCAGTCCCAAGTGGGATTACTGCTGGATAGTCCAGTCCCAAGTGGGATTACTGCTGGATAGGCCAGTCCTGTCTGGGATTACTGCTGGATAGATGAGTCTCGTATGGGATTAATTCTGGATAGGACAGTCCCGTGTGGGATTACTGCTGCATAGGCAGTCCCGTGTGGGATTACTGCTGCATACGGCAATCCTGTGTGGGATTATGGCTGAGGAGGCCAGTCCCGTGTGGGATTGCTGCTGGATAGGCTAAACCTGTGTGGGATTACTGCTGCAAATTGCAATCCAGTGTCCTATTACATCTGGATAGGTCAGTCCCATGAGAGATTACTGCTGCATAAGCCAGTCCTGTGTGGAATTACTGCTGGATAGGCCAGTCCCATGTTGGATTACTTCAGGATAGGCCAGTCCATTCTGGGATTACTGCTGGATATGTCAGTCCCGTGTGGCATTACTGCTGGATAGGCCAGTGCCATTGGGATTACTGCTTGATAGGTCAGTCCTGTGTGAGATTACTGCTGAATAGGCCAGTCCCAAATTGGATTACTGCTGGATAGACCAGTTCGGTCTGGGATTACTGCTGGATAGTTGATTTCCGGTTGGGATTACAGCTGGATAGGTCAGTCCCGTATGGCAATACTGCTGGATAGGCTAATGCCATTTGGGATTACTGCTGGATAGGTCAGTCCCGTGTGGGATTACTGCAGGAGAGCTGTGACCTAGGAAAACATGAAAGATGTCCACCAAGTTTTATAATCATCCCACGAAAGGTTCAACAAACTTTCCATGTACAGATCTACCTGTAAATTTTTGCCCAACAAAAACCTTATCAATGGAAAGATACAAAGTCTAAACTGCAATAATTAGGATTTTTTTTTTATTTAATGTCATATTTCTTAAATAGCACATGCACATCTTTGAATCACATTGAACTTGGGTAGCAAGTGTCAAACTCATCCAATGAAAGCTGACAGCTTCAGAAAACTTTCCGTGTACATGTATGTACATGTGCATTATTATTGGCAGATTAAGACAAAACCCTAAAAATTTGAACAAAAATTAATATTTCATCTCCTAAATATCACAGGTACATCTTTTAATCATAAGAAACATGTGTACCAGGTTTCATAATCATTCAATGACAGCTGACAACTGCAGCAAACTGTGGTGTACAGATGTGCATGTGCACTTCAGCTAAACGCAAAACTCAATCATTTGCCATAATTTGGAGAAAAATTAATATTTCATCTCAAAAATAGCACAAGTAAATCCTCCAATCATAAGAAACATTTGTACCAAGTTTCGTAATCATCCAATGAGAGCTGATAACTGCAGCAAACTTATCATGTACATGTATATGTATACATGTAGAGGCCTACATGTACAATTTACCTAAACAGAAAACTCTTCATTTGCCATAATTTGGAGAAAAATTAACATTTCTTGTCAAAAATAGCACAGGTACATCCCCTAATCATAAGAAACATGTGTACCAAGTTTCATAATGATCCAATGACAGCTGACAACTGGAGCAAAGTTACCATGTAGATGTATATGTATACATGTAGAGGCCTGTATGTACAATTTACCTAAACAGAAAACTCTTCATTTGCCATAATTTTGAGAAAAATTAATATTTCTTCTCAAAATAGCACAGGTACATCCTCTTATCATAAGAAACATGTGTACCAAGTTTCATAATCATCCAATGACAGCTGACAACTGGAGCAAACTTAATTACCATGGACATGTATATGTACAATTTACCTAAACAGAAAACTCTTCATTTGCCATAATTTGGAGAAAAATTAATATTTCTTGTCAAAAATAGCACAGGTACATCCTCTAATCATAAGAAATATGTGTACCAAGTTTCATAATCATCCAATGACAGCTGACAACTGGAGCAAAGTTACCATGTAGATGTATATGTATACATGTAGAGGCCTACATGTACAATTTACCTAAACAGAAAACTCTTCATTTGCCATAATTTTAAGAAAAATTAATATTTCTTCTCAAAAATAGCACAGGTACATCCTCTTATCATAAGAAACATGTGTACCAAGTTTCATAATCATCCAACGACAGCTGACAACTGCAAGAAACTTTCCAAGTACAGATGTACATGTGCACTTCAGCTAAACGCAAAACTCATTCATAGGGATTTTAACATTAGAGTACCCCAGGGGTAGTACCCCCAGGTGGCATACCCACCCCCCATATTTTTTTATATTTTTTCTAATTTTTCTAGATTTTTTTTTAACTTGCTAAACCAAAAACCCATTCATTTCCAGGCAGGGGACACCGACACCGACACCGACACCGACGACAACATCTTCTTTCCCCCTCTCACAATATCTCCCCTTTACTTCGTAAGGCGAGATAAAAACTGTACCAAAACATGAATGGATACCCTTTCCTAATGTATGTTTTACTATAACAAAATATACATATTTAATTACACTATTTTTCACCTGAATTAACCTAGAAATTCTCGGCTGGAGGGCTAAGCTGTTCTGGGTTATCGCCATGCGCCCATTCACACCTCTATCAAGCCTGTGCCGTAATCATTCTGATAATGCAATCAACGACGAACTCAAATCCACTTATGACCTGTATCCGGTATTTACAAAACAAGATATTGTGACTATCATCCTGTATTGTTTATACCAAGTTGCATGAATATATGAGGAAATTATCGAAAGTATGAAGGGAATGACTGAACATTAATACATTTTCGACTCACACGATTATTGAATAAATATGTAATTTTGTCATTTACGCTTCGCCAGAGTAAATCTGAGCGCGAACGTCACAGGAAGCATGGTACAGGTATATGTATAGATATTTTCAGCATACGCCCTACTTCGGCTTGTAGGAGACTATAGATCGTGAATCATATATATTATTCGGTTATCTTGCGCATTTATACAGTATAGTATAGTAATATAGGTTTTTCCATCGACAAATCCGTAATCAACATTACATGTAGTTCCCAGTTCGCGGATAGAGCGGCGTACGACGGCAACACGGCCTATGTGTCAAATATCACTCCGCCTCACGATTCTCTCGCGCCTTGAAAAAAAACGATTCTCTCGCGATTGAAGATTCGCGATCAGGAACGGATCGCGCATGGGTAAACGATTCAAAAACGATATCGTGAGAGAATGGTTTTTTCCACAAAAGGTTCAATCGTTTTTTCTCATTTTTTTTCTCGATATCCTCGCGACTGATTCGCGATTGATCGTTTTTCAATCGAGAAAATTGAAGAAAATCGCGACTGAAGAAAAAACGATTAATGGAAACGATCCCTTACATTAGACAATCAGACATGCATCAACATAATACTAGAAGCCAAGATACTAATCTGTACCGGCCATTTTATCGTTCAAACTTGTCTTATCACTCTATCAAAACATCAGGACCTCGGGAATGGAACAATCTGCCCTCGACGATAAAACATTGCTGAAAGCATATTTAATTGAACGTAGCCGCCATAATTAAAAATTCTGCCACAGTGTGCATTTGGTCGGTCACTCATTTATCACATATCACCTGCCACAAGTAGCTTAATAAAATATTATCATTTATTTATATAGGGATAGAACAAGCCTCATGGGGTTTTATTCCCGCCGATGTATAATAAAACTGACTAAAAGTAATCCGTACCCACAATTCCTAGTACAAGCTTCAGACCCGCCGATGACTTACTAGTTGTTATACGAAGTAATTTATAAAATATGATTATATTCCACAACTAGGCTCTTCAATATTTATATACTGTATACTTGGTGAATCAAATAAAATAAATAAAAAATTAAAATAAGATCATTGCCAAGAAGTAATTGAACACCCTCAAACGATAAACTACCTTTAATACCCACCGTAACAGGTCCAGAAATCAAGTCGGAAGACAGATGAATGTTATGGAGCGGAACGGGTGTATAATTTACAGAATCTACCCCTTTAATCAGGACATTACTGCCTGCAGATGAAGAATCAGAAAACGGCAAAATATCTGCCAACAAAAGAGACTGGAACGCGCCCGTATCTCGCAAAATCTTCACAGGAGTAGCATTAGAAAAATCACTTGAAAGTGACACAAAACCATTGTGGATAAATGGTTCAAAAATCTCCATAACAGGATTTGAAAAACTGTCAACCTCATCCTTGATAGAACTAATAGGAACAGTGTCCTTGGCCATCTTAACGTCATATACATGAACGTCACTAACCTGCTTGGGTACAGATCTTGAAGTGAGGAAACCACTAGGCTTTTGAAAGGCTTGATCTTGTTGTCTTCTTTTCAATTTAAAACAGTTAGCCATCAAGTGGCCGTCCTTTTTACAGTAGCTGCAAACGGGAGACTTACTTTGAGTGTTAAAAGTGGGTGACTGAGACTTTGTGTTTGACCTTTGACCTTTGTAACTGGGGTTAAAAGTTTTAGGCCTTCAGAAAGAACTGGATTTGTTACCTGAAATGTTAGACTGAAATGAACTGGGCTTAACAGCATTGACAAATGATAATTTGTGTGTCAGAGCGTATTCATCAGCAAATCGGGCTGCTTCGTCTAAAGTGTTGGCATTCTTTTCATGAAGAAATGTTCTAACATCACCATGGATACACCTTTTAAATTCCTCTACTAGCATAAGCTGTCTGAGGTTTTCAAAGTTGTTGTCAATTTTAACCGAAGCACACCACCTATCAAATAACTGTTCTTTTGAACGAGCAAATTCTACATGAGTCTGAGAGTTTTCTTTTTCACAACTACGAAACTTTTGTCTATAGGCTTCAGGAACTAATTCATAACCTTTGAGGATTAAATCCTTCACCATATCATAATTTGATGCTTGCTCTACCGTCAATTGAGTGTAAATGTCCCTTGCCTTTCCGATCAAAACACTTTGAAGAAGTAAACTCCAATTTTCTTTCGGCCAATTTAAATTTTCAGCAATTTTCTCAAAATGCAGAAAATATTTATCAACTTCTTTTTCCTGAAATGGTGGGACGAGACGTACTTGTCGAGCTGCATCAAATTTTGATTGTGATTGTACAGGTGCATCTGTAGGAGGATCTGTTCGCGACTGTAATTCCATATGCTTTATTTCTAACTGAAACTGTCTTTCTTTCTCTTCTCTCTCTAATCTTTCCTCTCTTTCTAACTTTTCTCTCTCTAACTGAAACTGTCTTTCTTTCTCTTCTCTTTCTCTCTCTAATGCTCTTTCCTCTAATTCTAATTTCTTTAATTCCAGCTGATTTTGTAATTCTAATTTCTTTATTTCCAAATAATCAGCTGTTTCCTCAGTTAAATCAAAATCACTTTCATCCCAAAGTTGTTTGCTAACAAAATGTTTAATAATGAGTTTCTTAATTTCTTGCTTTCTCCAAGATGTTTTAACTTTAATTTGTAGGAATTTACACAGCGCGAACAAATCCTCTTTGCGTAGTTCGTCAAATTCCTCCCGACCAGGCTTTGAAGCAAACTGTGCTGGGTCAAAAGACATGCTGATAATATACTACTAATCGATTTCACAAATTCAGACAATGTATCAATTTAGAACTATGTTGCAAAGCTGGAATGTAAACAAAGCTCCCGGACAGGCCCCCAATTTCTGTTACGTCTAAACGATAATAGAAAAACGCAACAGAAAGATTTGTGAAGTCGAGAATCAATAATCAACTATTTATTTACAATACTAAAATCATATACAAATTAAGTTAGGTCAATACAGCAAATAAAGGTCAAATAAAATCTTACTGTTCAATGTTATACCGGTATATCTCTCAGAGTCCGTAACAACGTGCTAATCTCTATACAGTCTGTGCCGAAATCGCGTTCCTGTATTTCTGTAGTCCAATATCGCTCAGCTGTTGTCCAGTTTTCGTCAGTTCAATCACGTAGATAATACACAGCGGTCGAACACAGCCAACAGGAATATATATAATCCAGCAGTCAGTTATCTCAGGCAAATGTTAGTCAATAATAATAATGATGATGATGCACCCACGTAAGTCGTTCGAATCTCCTTCCCGATCACTAAACTTCGAGCAATTTATACTCTATTGGGGCATTCGAGATTATTCTATCAGATCTAGAAATTTCCATCGGTACAA
Source organism: Hanleya hanleyi (assembly GCA_036873755.1). Taxonomy (NCBI): domain Eukaryota; kingdom Metazoa; phylum Mollusca; class Polyplacophora; order Lepidopleurida; family Hanleyidae; genus Hanleya; species Hanleya hanleyi. The sequence goes on along the minus strand of JAVTVY010020034.1, from coordinate 10,680 downwards.
CAATGACGTAAGATTTAACCCAGATAAACAAGTGTTTTCTCATTCCAGAAACGTCCATAGTAAACAACTATTTGACGGTCTATATGTGCAGATGGCGCTCAAGTATAACTAACAGTATCATACGGGGTCTGTTGATGAATGAGCAGATGGCGCTGTTTAGATGTGTAGATGGCGCTGTTTAATACAGATCTTTCGTACAGCGGCCATTTGCAATATAGAATCTTCGAGAAAACACGAGACGGATGACACATAATTTACTCACGATAAATCGGTCACGATTACGAGAAAATTCCAGATCATAACCACAGAACAGAAGGTTAACAAGTCCACCTCAGTTCCACAATTCTAGAACTATCTTCAGTGTCTAACTTTATACTGCAATACCATGACAGAATAAACAAAAAAGACATTCATAGAGCTGAACCATTAACCATACCACCGTCATTCGCGACGCGTAAATTCCACAACAATGCCAATTTTTCGTCATATACTGATCAAGCATGAACTACATGCTTGACGATGTTCAGAAAATGCTGATCGAAATACCGAAATACAAACACAAAAAGACAGACAAACCTTCTTGTAATGTCAAGGTCATACTTCATACTCTGGTCAATGTCACACTGGAATTTTATACAAGCGTCTAGTCCGTCATTTATTATTCAGCCTTCGTTCATTAAAGAATATCTGCGTCCATAATCGAAAGGCTTAATTCTTATAACAGCATTAGCACCAAATTATAACCAAAAAATAAACGTAGGTTAGTTTCCCTCAAGAGGGAAGCTGTCAGCAGTTTTCATTGATGCCAGCAAGACATCTTGATGTTCTAAAAATATCTAATCCATTTCGTTGTAATAGCGTACATGTATATAAAGTCGTTATCTAGAGAATGATTTATCTCAGTCTTTGTCTGTGTCTGTTCCTGTGAATAACACGAGGATATTTGAAGCATGAATGGGTTCACACGGCCCATAGCGCTTGATTCAGCGGAATTAGACACGAGCTAAGAAACGTAACGCCATAAATCTTGCACGCTACTCTTCTATTTTGCTATCGGCAAGCGATATCTATCGCCAAATTTGAGAAACTTTGAATGGAGACGCATGGTGGTATAGCCCTGTATTTCAAGTTTCTGTCGTTTCTATCTTTAATTAAGATCGTCACATTGTACACAGGAGCTAGAAAATGCCACTAGACGAGATATGTATACTTCATATGTAGCTCCCACTGGGATATTACTGTCCAGAAAGAGATAGTTTACGATGTCAAAATTGTAATGATCTCTCTTGATGTAAAGTCTACGAAAGAGATGGCCCGTTTCGTTTTTATAGTGATACAGGTCTAAACAGGTCAAGGTGCCGTTAGGACCATCTGTAGTTTCCTTCAACTGCAGTGTAGGTGGATATGTGTCTCATTTATTTTTATACAAATTGTAATTCTGCCATCAGAGAAAAGTTTTGTAGCCTATATCGCAATTTAACGAAATTCACTAGATTTCCGTTCACATAACCTAGCAAATGCTAGCAGGCGAGATATTTATGCGCCATACGTGCATATATGTCCAACAATAAATGGTATATGGTATTACTCCATGTGAACAGATACATGTAATACATTCAGAATGTCTTTGGCTTACTTTTTCAAAATTGTTATAGTCACAGTATTTTTTTTGTTATTTTGGGATTCCGCTATCTTAGTAAAGCACAGATTCTAGTACTGAAAATTAGTATTTTTATAATAGTCAACAGCCTATCACTTGGAAAGATCCAGGGGTCCAACAATGGTTATTTTTCCAGATAAAAAAAAATAATAATAATAAAACAGAAGATCATGAGAAGATTCTAAATGGTAGACAGATGCATACCAGAAAGTGATGTTTCTGTATTTTTGTTACAAAATGTTTGATTTTCTGCGGATAAAAGAGGACAACAACTTTTTTATTTCACACCAGATTATTATTTGCTAAGATATACTATTTTGCGATGAAATAACACCACTAAAAAGTCGAATAATTTGAACCCTGATATCATCAGAGTAGCAAACTTGGATTTTCTGGTATAGCTTGACACAAGGGTATAGTGTGGGGCGGAAGTAATCCCCCCTTCCCCCTTCCCCACCACCAACCAGGTTAGGTCGAAAAAGCCCGGCCTGGTAGTGACAACACCGAAGCACACCAAGGTTGACCAGCCAACATCGACTCAGAGATTCCCAAGTCAGTAGTGATTTCAATTCAATTCAATTCAAGTTCTTGTAAAGAAGTATTTGGTTCCATTGCGACCAATAATACTGACTGAACACATTTGCGAAACAACGATAGCGCAAGTGATCAATTCTTCGTAAGTAAACCAATACATTGTTCAACTTCTATTAAAACACGGCTATTGAGCAAGCAATCATTGAAAAAAACATTCAGGTCGCTGGACCGGTTATCCATTATCCCTTGTACTCTTTCTCCATCCTGTTATCACATCCCTTAAACTGGCAACTTTCCGATTGTCTTACTGCGCTGGGCCTGATGGGACCAATGAATGAGTTAAGAAAATCACTGGCAGCTGATCGGCATTTCTCGAAAGCTCAGATTTGGATAAGCATATCATGAAATCTTTCGCACTTGACTTAGAAATGCACCTTAATTAACAGTGGTACGAAGAAAGGAAACGTCCACCAGATAGCATCTTTATAAGAGCTATACGCGTGTGGTGCTCCAGATAGTAGTTAGTTAAATTCATTTTATTGTCTTATGAACAATGGAACTCAAGATAGTATGTGATAGTACACCACGTTCATAATCTATTTACATCTTTGACAATACGTCATTAGCACCGAACTCCACATATGCATTATATGACAATGTATACAATAGGCTAATTGCGACGGACCGAAAAAGACTTATTTTTGGATTTTTATTCCGCCCCATACATGCAGCCACAACAGGCATGTATACTGTTTGAAACCTTATGTCTGTACTTTTCGAAGATATTTGGATTCAAGATCATTTCACAACGTGTGTAGTTGCCAAACATATAGTGTCCTTAAATACTCAAATTAAGCAGGGAATCGAGTCTTCTCAAATAATATTAATCGTAGATCACATTCATCAGTCATGTATTGCACATGCGTAAATGCATCCGTTAGTGTTTCCACTGTTACTTCGAAGGTAAAAACGGAACCTGAAAGTGTATTGAAAAAACAGGTGGTAGGGAAAATGAGCTCAGAGTGTATGTATCCAAAGTTTCATTGATAATCTTGTCAGACTATTACACTGTTACACTTAAGCTTATGTCAGACTGTTACACTGTTACACTTAAGCACTGTTACATTTAATTTATGTTCGAGTGGAATACTATTCTCATTGTAAAGTCATAGAGTAGTAGTTGTGTACATTCTCTCTGTATACATGTAAGGTGTAACAGTGCAAAACAGTCAGTGTTTTACATCATGCCATTCAACCTAGACCTTGCCATCGATTGGTTATCATCTTCAAGATATATACCTTTTACCGTCAAGGAGGCCCATGTAAAAATATTCAGCCTCATAAAAGTGAGTGGGTTAAACTGTTAACTTCTGTAGCCGAAGATATTGATGATTTAGCATTGAGTGTAACAAGCACTTGTAGTCACGATTCCATGCTGTTTACTGCTGGTGCATTCTGGGTAATACAGATAGATCATACATGCGACTGACAATACCGGGTTCCGGATATCTGCATAAATCCGCATCCCATAACACTGTTCAACTGCTGTCAACTCTGGTCCTTGTCATATTAGCAATACGTACGTTTCACCGATTTCACGTATTGACCTTGACTGACCAGGTGTGGAACGACAGTGTGAAAGACAAGATAACCGCAATTTCAGACCATGGTTGGTCACTTTTGATTATCGGTAATGATCATGGTCAAAGATGGTCAGGTACGCCACAATTTGTGATCATGTTTGGTCGCTTCTGAATAATGACTATGGTCCAAAATGGACATCTTATTCACGACGTGTAACCATGGTCGGCGGCTTTTGAATAATGCTCATGGTCAAAGATGTTCATGGTCAACCAGGTTGTGTGACCCTGGTTAAACAAATTTGACGAGTAAATGAGAATCGCTTTGATCCCAAGGTATTGTGAACAATATCGAACCATTGTGGGGTCCATTCATTATAGCTGCCTTACTGTACGGAAAACAATGATGGTATTTTGCATAATTGATCAATTATTTATCACTTGATAAATTTCACAACAAATAATATATCTTTTTCCGAAGTTAGAGGCATCGTTCAAATGTGTGATTAGAATTAGAATTAGAATTGTGAGCTCGATGCACCACGGTGCAATATCATCCTAATTAACAACGACAACAACAACAAGTCATAAAGACAAAGAAATGAAACAGGTGAAATAGTATAGCTTACCACCTGCAATCCTTTAACATTTATTTCATACTGCCTTATCATGCTGTGGTCTAATCTGGTATAGAGACTTAATTGTAAACACTGTTAAATGGTGCACACATTTGGTCGGGTCAGCCCGATTCTCACCTAATTTCTCACAATTTCAGCCAGCAGATATTTGGTTGTGTAGTATAAAGATATAATCTTAAGAGCTACCCCAATATCCTGTCTTCATTGGAATTCTCAAATGTTAACTTAATAAAAACATTTATATTAATGTTGGAGGGTCGCTCAAAAAGGTGAAAATCACCATATAGTACAATCATTTAGCATTTTGTCAAGTTTGTTTGATTGAAGATGAAACATCAGTAACCAACAGATATTCACAGATATACTAAAATTAAGTTTGTTTGGTGATACTGTGATCATTCTTGGCATAGATATCGACCATGTTTGAACATAGTTAACCTTGGTCTGTGGTACATGTGCTTGTAAAATTTCATAACAATGATTCTGTCATATTTAGAATCTATGGTTGCCCGTTGTTAACTCTGTTTGATAGGAAATTAATATTGGAGATTTGACTGGGTTTGGCGCAGATGTTGCTTTATAATGTAAATCTCGTTGATATAGACGTCCGGTCAGATGACGTCCAAAGTCTATTTCGTGTTCCTTTCGGCATAGTTCATATACTCGGATGTTCGAGACAAATTCGACAGTTAATACACATCTGATGTCAGTGATAAATGTCGGCGTCAATAGCAGCATATTTCAAAGTAGATACGCATTAGACACACAATACACATAGGTCGTCTGTAGGGATATGGTACTGTTAGCAGCAGATGTTAAGCACGGCACCCAAATGTCGTCTGTGGTGAATGTCGGCGTTATTAGTCGCAGATTCGTCACTCAACATAGGTCGTCCACAGGAATGTTCCGATTTCCATGCGAGTCGAAATCTTTTCCGTATTAAACTTTCAGCATCCAACTGTAACATTTTAATAAGCCCAGGTTATTTTTTTCGAAATAAAGAGTTCTTAAATAAAACTATTTTATAAATGTCATTCAGAAAGTGAATTAATATGAAAGCATTGCTTTGCTAAAATTGAGTTATCCTAAGGATAATAAAATATTAATGATTCGTCAGCCGTTCTCAATGATTTCAGCGATGAAGCGAAAACATAATTACTGAACAAGTACTTCATTAAAGCATGCAACGTTTTGACAGCGAAATCACTTTTCACATGAGATAGTCCTACATATTGCCGCAGCTGTGATCAAGCTGACGATACCTCAAAATTTGCTAAACGCAGAAATTCCCCTTGGTCGACAACTGCATCCTAATTGACGTGTCTGAATCCTGTGCTGTATAACTTAATATTTTTTACTTATATTACGGCTCGCTGGTTATGGTTGTTGTTGTATAAGAAAGGCCACCCCCCACAGCAAACTGCCATTGATTTGAAACTAAAAAGTCATAGTAATCTGAAACATGGCAGTCATATAATTTGACCCAATCTAGCCTGGGGACGGGGGCCTTTTGTAACCCCTCCCCTACCATACTTTCTCTCCTATCTCATGAACGACAAAAATGAAAGCTGATCCTCCGCGTCTTTGTTTTCAGTTGATCATATTGGGTCACTCTGAACCTATTTGCATAACCCCCCGAACGTTCAAGATGGCTACCATGTGGGGTACCATCAATGAATTCTTCGTCATTTTTCTTCAATATTCCTGCTTATCTTCGACAAAAATTGTGCAAAATATATCTTATTTCACTTCAGACTATTATTTACTAATTTATCATGCCGTTTTGTTTCAAAGAAAACACATTAATGAAAATCTTTCTAAAAATCGACCAAAAGTAATGCCCCATCCCCAGGCCTGAACAGGCTCCAAAAAGCCCAGGCCAGGTAGGCTAAGCTATCGTAATGCCATATTGAACGAAGAAAACACGAATATGAAATCATGGTTAAATATATTCGGATAAAGACAATTACAGATCATATCAATCTGACTTATCTGCCCGCACACCTATGATAATATTTCGTGCCATTCGCAGCTGCCTTGGTTTGTGTGATCTCTTACTGGGAAGCGATTTCCCACCAGACTGGGAAACATACATTGATATAGTTTGTTTTGCATCGCTTTGCTAACCAATTTCGCGATGGAAACAACAGGTGAAGATGAGATGGAAATTGCATCTTGTATTTAATTTGTTTATTCGATTGCATGGGAGCAGACGGCATTTTTTACCATTTCTCTCCCGCCTTGTAAAATAGAATCGCCTAAATGAACACCTGCGTTTAACACGTGTACAGTTCACACAACTGTGCTAAAACGTTTCACATAAATGTCCGGTTCTCAATTTCTTACAGACACAAGTGTTATAGAATTATTATTAGCTATTACATGTATGTCATTGGGAGATGGAGAATATGTTGTACTCTTCAGCACAAGATGACACAGTGATATAAGCGTTTAGAGGAACTGCTACCAGACTGATATACGGTCGTCTCTCATATAGAATGTTTGCAATAATTCCGAGAGGAAACCAAGATGCAGGAACTCAAAATGCCAACTATGTGCCAGGAACGATCTTTGAACAGTTGTTTTGCGTTGTAGATATCTCCTTCAGGGACACATGGCAAATAAATCAACCCAAGAACCCGCCGAATTTATCACCGGTGACGTTTTCAAGACGAAGAAATACCGTTAACAAGATTAGAAAGTCATCCAAATGTGTGCTTCATTATATGAACTTCATTGTATCTTGACGTACGCCATTGGATATATGTCATTTCCAACATTCAGTATTTAGCCGTCTAAATTCTGCGTCAGCAGTCAAAAGATCTTGTCAGATTCGACAGTGAAACTTCTGACCGCTTATCGCTTCCTAGATATCACATGGCAGTGTGACTAACGTCACAGGACCTACGAAGTACAGTAGACATTAGGACTCGAACGCGAACTGAAATCTTGGAAATCTCCACCCCCAGTTGAAATCCGGCCTATATTAAGATGGGCACCGCCCAAGTCAGAATCGCCAGTGATTTTCATCAAAAATCACCAGAAATTTTCATCAAAAGTAGGTCAGCTCAGAACTTGTTGGTACCAGTCTCCTAATGCGCCTTCATTCCAAAAATAAATAACGATCGGCGATTTAATTTTACAATTTTTTAATTAAAGGAAACAGATTGAATAATATAGGTTCAGTAGATTTCAAGCTTTACGTGTGAAAATACATTTACATCACTTTAATGATTTTCAGTGCCCTTGTACAGGATCAAAACAACTTTTGAATCACATTATTTTCCCAACAATACAACAAATTTTTATATATAGTACTATAGTAGAAAGGTAGCATTTATGTAGTTTACGGTAATTCAACTCAAGACCAACACCTTCTATGCACAAGATAATAATGATTCTATGTCATGCATCTGAGCATAACCGGTACAAAGACGAATAAATAGCGTCTCTACATCACGTTGTTATCTAGATATATGAGACAACACATTTTGGGCATCGGCAATCTGATGAATGTACTATTCCGGTTTTCTTGTTTCACATTATATTCTATAGCGGTTGATCGGTGATTTTCTTCATTGATAAACGTTAAACCACCTAGCTTTAACTAATTCTGCTAGGCTGTCTTCATTCAGACTGTACAGCCTACACAGTCCACAGCAAATACACCGCACATTCTTGTACTCCCAGCCTTATCACATTTGATGGCAAGTTTAGCGGGCTGTTTAATGTCTAAGCTAGGAAATGTTCCAGGGTAGTTGACAGGCATGCAATAATATACTATAGTATCTGATATACAGGACACCGACCACTGTAATTTGATGTGACAAGCAGCACGAATAGAAACCAGCCTTATCTCAGTGGGCTTGGATATAAATCACTGTTAAAAACCACAAGGCTCGGATAGAGCCTCTCTCTGTGTTTGTTCCAAGGACAAGCCTTAATGACTTAAAATCCACTGATAAGGAGGTCCCCGGGCTTCATGGTCATAAAAGGAACATGATACTGTTAAAGGCCACATGGATGGTATGTATCTATAACAATATACTAAAGTGTTAATTATAAATCTAATTTTAATCAGAATTATTTCAGATCAGAACTTGCTTGGTAACAATGCCCTAATGCACGTTCATGCCAAAAATCAAGGTTCTAATGTCAACGGTTCTCCTTATTTTGCCGACGAAAGGATTCGGATGGACTGACTGACTGACTCACTCACTCATTACCGGACAATTTGCGATCTGTAGCCTACTTCGTAGGAATAGGACTTTTATGGACGTTTGTGTTCTTGTTATGCGTTAAGTAGGCATCAGACAGGCTTGGAGCACCAATAATGTATTGCTTCAGAGTGAGACCAGCTTTACTTCTTCCATTATTTCATCATCGGGAAACCTACTTCACACCAGCTGTATACTAAGGGGAAACAATTAATAATTTGTGTTCTATACCACCGCCTTCAGGTATTATAAGAAGGTCAGCTCAGCTCATGCTCTAGGACCAACTGTAAAAGATAAATGACTCGTGGAACCTGTCATCTCTGACACGCGAGTAAATTATACGTTAAAGTGCACATGGTATATGTATCGAGTTAGGTTATGGTCTCGATTCTCCCCTTCCCTCCTACCCTGATAAACATAACGGTTCTTATTGACTTTTCTAGATATTCAAAATCAGGCCATCCTACTGGTGAAAACACCATAAAACAATATATTTCTAAACAGGATTCAAATATTGGTACATTATCATCGAGTAATTAAGTGCTTAAGGGATCGTTTCCATTAATCGTGTTTTCTTCAGTCGCGATTTTTCTTCAATTTTCTCGATTGAAAAACGATCATTCGTGAATCAGTCGCGAGGATATCGAGAAAAAAAATGAGAAAAAACGATTGAACCTTTTCTGAAAAAAACCATTCTCTCGCGATATCGTTTTTGAATCGTTTACCCATGCGCGATCCGTTCTTGATCGCGAATCTTCAATCGCGAGGGAATCGTTTTTTTTCAAGGTGCGAGAGAATCGTGAAGCGGAGTAATATCTGACACATAGGCCGTGTTGCCGTCGTACGCCGCTCTATCCTCGAACTGCGAACTACATTTAGTGCTGGTTGCGGATTTGTCGATGGAAAACCTATATTACTGTACTATACTGTACAAATGCGTAAGATAACCGGATAATATATATGATTCACGATCTATAGTCTCCTACAAGCCGAGGTAGGGCGTATGCTGGTAATATCTACATATTCCTGTACCATGCTTCCTGTGACGTTCGCGCTCAGATTTATTCTGGCGAAGCGTAAATGACAAAATTACATGTTTATTCAATAATCGTGTGAGTCGACAATGTATTAATGTTCAGTCATTCCCTTCATACTTTCGATAATTTCCTCATATATTCATGCAACTTGGTACAATGTATAAACAATACAGGATTATAGACACAACATCTTGTTTTTGTAAATACCGGGTACAGGTCATAAGTGGATTTGAGTTCGTCGTTGATTGCATTATCAGAATGATTACGGCACAGGCTTGATAGAGGTGTGAATGGGTGCATGGCGATAACCCAGAACAGCTTAGCCCTCCAGCCGAGAATTTCTAGGTTAATTAAGGTGAAAAATAGTGTAATTAAATATGTATATTTTGTTATAGTAAAACATACATTAGAAAAGGGTATCCATTCATGTTTTGGTACAGTTTTTAAACTATTGAGATGTGAATAAGTTCAAAAAATCACCATCAAGTTAATTTTATTTATTATAAGAATATTCGCGGCAGTGATTTCATATTTATATCAAATACATATCACAATGGTGATTGGATCGCATATAACGGTTGGATTCGCATATGTACAATACTTTTTATTTTAATTTTACATTTTGATACATGAGCAGTGTGACTATCCTCACAGGACCTACGAAGTAGGGCAGGCATTAGGACACCGACGCGAACTCTTGAAAATCTCCACCCCCCAGTTGAAATTCTGCTTATATTAAGATGGGCACTGCCCAAGTCAGAATCATCTGGGATTTTTCATCAAAAATCACAACAAATTTTCATCAAAAGTAGATCAGCTCAGAACTTGTTGACAAGAGTCCCCTAATGCACCTTCATGCCAAAAATCAAGGTTCTAATGTCAACGGTTCTTCGTAATTTGCCGACGAAAGGATTCGGATGGACTGACTGACTGACTGACTGACTCATTACCGGACAATTTGCAATCTGTAGCCTACTTCGTAGGAAAATGAACTATGAATGATTCCAAAGGGAA